>RQTK01001315.1:95230-114315 GCA_003991915.1 Elysia chlorotica
CACTCCGGAGTCCCCGAGTCCCCAGTAGATGCGAATTCCCGAATGTTGTACACACGTACTGACGCACAGAAAGCACGAGCTGCCATGTTTTATTTCGTGTGCGTGTTCGTTTCACTGCCAATGGTGGCCTGAAAGCTGATGACAATAAAACGTGGATGAGGAAAACGGGGAGTCGGGATAAGTTGATTTGCGAAAGTAAAAATAAATGGTAAAAATAATGCGGTTAGTTCCAAACATCGCAGTCATGTATGACGAATACGAGGTTGGCCCCCAAAGGAGACTAATACATTTTATATTATTATACGGATATAGGACAACTATTTTACTGCTGTTTTCTGATGACAATACATTGCATAATAATTGTAATCCGGATTACGCAGTTGGTGAGAGGGATAAGTCAGGTCAGAGTTGATAAAAATTGATTTATTTAGCAGCTGCTGTCTTTGGGTTCTAAGAGCTTCTGTTAAAATTACACTATCTGCATTAAATTTTTGCTTTGGCTCTCCAGCCGCTGGGATTGGCCTCAGATTACGGGTCACGTTTATCTGGTAAATGAATGAATCAATTGCAGCATTTCAGACCTTTATCTACCGCGTCTGCCCCATAAAGTATAATACCAGGATCTTAGTCATTTCAATTTCGAACCTTTATCGAACCAGCCATAGTAAGGAGCAGTGACCACGTTTGCTCAGCTGCCCCGTCTCAAAACACAGCAGTAGTAATACCAATCGATTATTGAGAAGGGACTGAGTATATAAAAAATCTAACTAAAGCGCACACCTCTCCTCTCTTCTGTTATCTTTTCCATCCTGCTCTTCTTAAAAAAAATCTTTTTCTTTGTTCTTATCTATCATTTCCAATACTGGTTTTTGAAATTTCAAATGATCTCTTCGACGATGGTGGCTTATCAGTGTAGTGCATCTTTGTTTGCCAGGTCTGAGCTTTAATAACGCAGTTCGTGGAAAAAATACGCTGCTACTTTAAGACTTGTACGCATTACAAGATAGGCTCAGTTGATCTGACTGAAAAATTAGAATCAGATTTTAAAGTATAGACAATACTTTTCAGATCATTTTCATGACTTTTTTTTTTTTTTATCAATAAATAATTATAACAGAACGTGAAAAACATAATAATGTAAAATATAAAAGATAAACAAATATGAACAAGACATTATGTCTACTGTTGGTAAAAGAAAATTTAAAAATCACGTTGTTTCTCTTATCGACAAGACTCATTCTCTTTAAAGAATCATTCCTAGTCGCTCAGAGCCAGAATGTTTGGCCAAAGGACATCAATAGCACCAAACAGTACTGGAGAGGTGGGGATACGCGAACCTTATTTATACAAAATGTAAGAAGAAAAAAACAACAACAAACAAACTTAAAAATAAAATGGAGACATTGCCTAGTGAAATCAATATTATGAAAGTGTACTGAAAAAAAAACAACAAAAGAAAACAGCAACATTAACAATATAACACAACAGAAATACTAAAATAATACAAGAATTGGAACCAAAAGAACAACTACAGACGCTGCCTAACAAAGACAAAAATGACAATACCACCATTATCATTGCAAAAGCTTAAAAAATAACAGCAAACAACAAGTAAAAAATAAAAACAAAAAGGAACACAACCACAAAAAAATAAAAAAATAAAATGCCCCCCAAGATAATAAAAGACAAAACTTGTAGCAAAAAATACGCAACGAAACAGATATCTAACAACAATGCAATGTAGCATTTTTACGTATGCACATTAAAAAAATGCAACATTGTTAATGTGCTTCATGAATCCGGAGCAATTTTAGCACCAAGAAGAGAATAACAACACACAACGGTGTTTGCAACTTAAATATTATTTTCTTCTCTGTCTGGACAGAGTGACAGCGAAACCAGTTTTTGTCGAATTTAACGGTTCCTGAGTCTATCCAAGAACGGCACGAAGTTAGTGCTTTCAAGTCAAGGGAGAAAGGAGGAGAATATTATTTTGCGCTTCTGTAGTTCTTCCACATGGTTATTATGCCCTCGAATGTATGACCTTCCATAGCAAGGACAAAGCAATACGCATAATCGTTTAGATACTTAAAAAATTAGAAAAAGAAAATGCGAATAAAGACATAGTGTTTACGGCATTTAGTTATTATTTGGGATGCATATCAATCGTGGTTGTTAGATTAGAAAAAAAATCAAACACTAAAACTAAATGTAATTGGGAACCCACGATTAATAGGGGATGTGGAATGGACAATAGAACTACTGATAATTTCAGAACTGAACATTCCAATTACACTTTTCTGAAAACCCAGTCTATAATTCTTTTATTTATTTAGAATAGGTAGGAAACTACCCGGCGGTTTTGTTCATAATGAAAACAAACCTCCCACCTAAAAATCATCACCGTTACCCATTGACCCTTCTCTATCTTTTAAATTTCGACACTGTAGTTGTACAGGACACATGCTGCAGTAATGACAGTAGCACTTCGACGTGGATTAAATCTGATTCCATAGTGCAGAGCTGGAAATCTCCTTTTCGAAACTCCAAAGTCTTTCAATAGTATTGTGCATTGTCTTTGTGAAGCGTTGTATCTTTCTTCACCTCTGTTTTGTGGATTTAAAATAGGAATAGTTAAATATGGAAGATTGCGGTAGCCATTATCTCCAAAGAATGATCATCCAGCTTTCCGTTCTTTAGTCTCACAGATAAAACACTGTTATAAAAAAAATCCTTGCATCATGAGTATACCCAGGCCATCTTGCTACAACATTCTAAGATTTGCGTCACACACAGTCTGTACGTTGATTGAAAAATACCCCTTTCTGTTCCGACTTATTTTAAATCGAGGTGGTGCAGCAGAATTTTTTTTAGTATAAACCGCAGTTAAAACCACACTGGTGCTTGTGTTGATTGGCGCTATGTTGTGGTGTTTATTGAAATGATTTAAGAAAACAATATTATTAGGCCTATATGGTTGCAGGAGTACTCAGAAAGAGTTGAATAAATGGAAGGCGATTTAATATCTGTTCCTATAGCAAGTTCATCCATTTTCACTGCTCTGTCGGCAGCTAGCAGCCTGAAAAATTAATTGTAAATAATTATTGAACCGTAGACTTCAAAACCCAATTTAGTTACCCAACCTAGCCTTGACTCTACTTCCGATTGACCTATAGAAAACTGAAAAGTGGCGACCGCAAGTTAGCCTTTCTTGTCGACACTAAGCATTTTTCGGAATTGATCAAAAGCCTATTTGAATGGATATTAGGTCAAAATATGTATTATTGTAACGCCTTCATAACAAAAGTAAGAAACGCAGAAAGTTCTAAGTCAGTTGGAGCGATCGTTTCAGCTACAAAGCGAAAACAGACACACACAAATGAGGCTATATCTTTGTACTTTCAATGACTCCATAGATTTTCCCATTTTGCAAAAAATGAAATTCTAATAAAAAAAAACACACGCAAAAATCACACACGTTCAAGGAAAAAATGCATTTTTGACAGAATAATCTCCATAAGTTAGATCAACATTATCTGGCATCACAGAGAGGCAACGCATGCCTAGCAGGGACAAAAGTAAGGCTGTAAATAGCAAAACTGTATCCTTTTACTACCCCTGTACCCCTGATTGCAAAAGAAAATGTGGAAATAAAAAATTATATTTTATTTATATTTAGTTACTCTAGAGACTTGAGGAACACCAAATGTGGTACCCAATGTGATGGTCAGAAGGGAGGGACTTGGATTGGGGGACCAGCATCTTGACTGGGAGTGGGGCTGCGCCATGGTGCATCACTGAATGAAAGAGGGAAATATTTCAAAACAAAATTATATCACTTTATCTGTTCACGGAACTAGATCTTATGATCACAAAAAAAATTAAACAATTCTTTAGATAAGATTCGAAGTTATTATAGCATCATTGGATTGGTTTTATGATCCAGAGCTAGATCTAATCTGGTATCTCCTTATTATTCTGAAATTACATTGTAAATTACGGCAGCAATAATATACATCTAAATGTCTACACACCTTGGAGGGGAGTGATCAGGTTCAGAATCAACAGGCTCCTCGCCATCTTTTAGACCTGGGCCTAGATCTTCAACCGAATCAGTGATTCATTATGAGACTTCTGAGTCGCTCATATCTAAAAGACCATAGACATCGGTGTCTTTCATAATTTTAATAATATATAAAACTTAAAAAAAAAAAATTTTGTTGAGCCCCCCCCCCCCCCCCCATTAAAATATATGACAGGTTGATAGAATGAAGTAGAAGAAAAACACAGGATGGCGGAAAGGAATGTAAACAAAGTCTTTTTCATTGAGCTCCGATGTTTTTTTGCATAAAATTTGTGACGCGTTCTGTCATACCGGGGCATAAGGTACATTGGTCTATTTTGAGATATAGCCTGATAAAGTGACTTACTCATTTTTTGGCTAAAATTTTTTTATTGCAAATTTTGTTACTAAATACATTAATCTTTACATTCATGATATAAAAATAACACTTTAATGTTTGAAAATGCATAAAATTTGTTGTGTAACAGGAGAGCTATATCAAAAGGCGGCTTATTTTTTATAGTTATATGCCATTTGGTGCCTGCGAAAAATGAGGGCGTGGTATCGATAACCGGTGATGGAAATCCCTATCGTGGAATGTTAAAGAGTTAAAGCTGACTGTTGGAAGCATGTTAATCTTTTATTCACGGGCTACAATTATATAAAAACAATTACAGACGTTGGCATCTGCTCCACCGCGGAATAGATTTGGCAAACCATCAAAGATCACAGTGAATAATATAACTATGAGGCTGTTGCATTATGGGCTTTGTCTTTTCTTTAGCCAACGACACAGGAGATCTCTTTTATCCTCATCTAAACATAGAATCTTTGATCACTATATCACTACATATTCTTTGTGCTGCATTTAATCTGTCCTCTTTCTAGTTCGCATGGCGGTATGAAATGTGGAAAAAAAAGGTGTAATATATCTTTTTACATTTACATGTACCTCGTTTTATGACATTGCCTCATTTTTGTACGTGCGAGGCTCCATGATAATAAAACGATGACAAAAATGAAAATAGACATTAAGTTGATGTGATTGTGGCATAAACAAAAACTCATTCTGAGTAATTAGTAGTATGATACATGAAGTCTAATAAAAAAATTTGATAACGATAATTATGTCTACACGTCTACTGAAGATGGCAGCCGGTTGCAGTTTGTGTGGAAAAGTCACATGATCGTCGAATCAAGCACATGATTGGTTAATTAGATCTAAACCGCCTCTTTTGCATGTGAGCTGAACATGTGAGGGGCTAATACCTGCAGTGGGGTAAAATTGTGAGGACTGCAGCAACTCTAAACTTTTGGCAAAATGTAGCTGAATACATCACTTATTATATAACAAATAATTACATAACAACTTTGATAGCCGTTTAAACTTCATCTGGACTTTGTTAACGTGTAAACAAGTTAGTGTACGTGATAAGGAAGTAGAGGAAGGGAGAAGTTGGAAGAGAGGGAAAATAACGGGAGAATGAAACAGTTACGTGACCATGAAAAAAGGCGAAAGAGTAAAATAAAGAGTAAAAGAAAAGAACAAGGAAAGGTGCAGAGGAAAAGAATACATCATTGAAAATCCGTCACGGTAAAGTACCTGTATATCTAATGACTAACATCTTTGTCGGGTCTCGTGATAAAGTTAAGTCTAGTAAAACATGTACATAGTATGTTAGGGAATTAACCCGTTTTAAGTTCAAGTAATCTGTGAACTGTAACAGTGCAAACATACTTGAGCACGTTCCCAGGGCATGATCCTACTTCTCCTATCCAAACTAGTCATTCATTGACGAGCCGAAGTCAGTGGGTCAGACCTGGGCTCAAAGTCCAATCTTACTGTAGACACTTGCGTAATGAGCCTTTGCTTGCCGCCAATCTCGCCTGCCTGCCATGTGTGGCAAAGAAGGTACAGTCATAAATTACACGCTATACATGAATAAACCGTACTATAGATAGAGTACGAGGGCCAGAGAGCTTGAAGGGTGAAATCTTGCTGAAGAAAAGATTGTTGGTTTGTTTTGTTGCTGAAAGTTCAACGTCAGCATTATATTGTGCACGGATCCCAAGACTGACACAATTTTACGAGAAAGATCTCTTCCAAGCTGGTCACATTAAACTCGCATCGACTCAACCTGTAGGAGACGAAAAAATTTTTGAGCGGTCTTGGGATTTGAACCGCGGACCTTCCCACCTGGGGCCAACGCTCTACCACTTGAGCCAGTATGCCCTCCTGCTGAAGAAACGGGGCAAAAGCTTCGAAAATAAAGCAATTTTTTCCAGTGAAAGCAGTTTTTACTGCCTTTTGCCAGCTGAGGGAAACGAAAATTAATTAGAATCTAGGCAGAGCTGCAAAAAAAAAAGCAGCGCGTTTTTTTTTTAAAACAACCGCGAAGAACACGAGTAGAGGCATGTGCGGATCCTTCAAACGCTCTGTTTTATACATTTTTTTGTAGTGTTTGAAAATTCTTTTAGATGACACACTGAATCACAACTTACATCTTTTACAAGTACACGTACATGTACTAGAAAAAGACCTGAGCAAAAATAAACTTTCTGTGAGAGGTCAAAGGAACCATTATTATTAGATTTCTTTAGCCTTGTTAATGATATTCGACTCTGTTTTCTGTTTTTACAATCTCCACTACACTAAAGGATGAGACTGGAACGGCAAAATAATTTTGAACATTTTAAAAATGTAGGCTAATACCATAGCAGTGCGTTTGTAAGGCAGCCATTTCCATGGTGCCTCTCATTTGGGTAAAATTAGGTTCATGCATATTTAGTTTTTTTTCAGGTGATTTTTAATTACACTTTATAATAAACTAGTCCAATAAACCCTTTCTACTTGAAAAATCTATATCGTTTCCTTATTTTTTGGTCACTTTCATTTTATGTCACACCATAACTTGTTACAAATACACGTAACTCCTAGTGGTAGATAACAACACACCAACTGAACACGTATTCTGTCTTTTCAGTATACACATAGAAAATTAAATGACTGAAGGCAAAATTTAGTGGCAATAATATAATTTATTTCGAACATCGGAAAAACACTTCTAAAATAGGAAGGTGTTAATTGTGACACGTGACACAAACTGAAGGCAAAATTTAGTGGCAATAATAATATATGTCGAACATCGGAAAAACACTTCTAAAATAGGAAGGTGTTAATTGTGACACGTGACACAAAATGTGTCATGGTTTCTTTAATTTTCTGGATGGTTTTAAATTACATTTTTTCCTTCTTTATTCAGCATCAGGGGATGAACCAAGTTGCGATTTGATCCCAGTTACAAATTAATAACAATTAACATGTACCGTGTAGCATTTATATTAACTTTTGTGTTACTTATATTGCATGTACAGTGTATTTCCTCTGTCGTGTCTGGTAAATCGGATAAGCACAAACCATATGAAGAAGATAAAGCTTCTATTAAAACATTATTACATGTACAATGGTGTTCGTTATTTGATCCGATAGACGCATTCTGTGGCGACATGTCGATACATGTATAATAATTTTAAGTACAGTACTAGAACCGTTAATATGTTAAGCTCTTTCGATAATTCTTGACTGGAAAGGAAAAGGTTTAATGGCTGTTTTTCTAACTGACTGTCATTTTAAATCAATTTAGCCACTTTGACCCCCAACCCCCTCTAAAGTCTAATTGTAGCTTCAAATTCACCTAAAAAGCATACTATATGGACGTGGAGGACAATCGTAATTAAATGAAAAAGTAAGAAAAGAAGGAGAAGAAGAAGAAGAAGAAGAAGAAGAAGAAGAAGAAGAAGAAGAAGAAGAAGAAGAAGAAGAAGAAGAAGAAGAAGAAGAAGAAGAAGAAGAAGAAGAAGAAGAAGAAGAAGAAGAGGAAGGAAGAGGAGGAGGAGGAGGAGGAGGAGGAGGAGGAGGAGGAGGAGGAGGAAAAGATGAGGAACAACAACAGCTTCACAAGTAAAAAAATGTAAAGTGGAAACTAAAAGTTTGTTACATGTTTGTTATCAATCAAGTTTTATTGTCATTAAATCAAGACAGTTGCATTAAAAGTTTCAATAGGGAAAACACATACATGTGCAACACGTTCTTGACAGCAACAGCGAAACAACAGGCATTGTTAAATGCAAATAAATCATTCACTATCTCTTTCTCTCTCCTCTCATCAAAACAAATAAAGAGCAAACATAAATTATAATAGTAATTTACACAGATTTACATTTGAAATACTATGAAATTGTTCTCAAAAGAGATGCTGTAAAATTATTACATTAAATAATTATAATAGAAACATACAATTTGAAGATATGATAGAAGTTACAAAGTCTTTTCAACATTTTAAGGTAGTTTGATTAAGACTTGCAACAAAATAATATTTATTTGAAATATTATTTTAAATGACTTAAAAAATAAGCAAGAAAAATGTATTTTCTGCAATAGGCAGTTGTATTGAACTAAACAAAATACACCGGTGTATGCATCAAATTAAGTTTTTTTTATTAATTTCAATTAAGTAAGAATTCTCACTGGGAAAAAAAAATTAGTGAGTTATTCTGATGATATTTTTTATACTTAAAATTTCAATGACACAACTACTGGTAATAAAAATGGTTTATGCAGATGGAGAGCATGCATAATTTGTAGTGTCCAAACCTAAAAAAAAAAGTATTGTGACTCTTGGTTAAAGACCTTTATTTGTTGGGAAAACAGAATCAAACACACGATACATACACATAGATCTGCATTGCATTAATTAGTAAAACCTAATAGTTTGGATAAATAAATCCATTTTGATGTGTTTTTCACAAAATCACCATGGCGTTATTTAATTAAGTTGTAAAAATATGATTGATCATCATAGAGGCAGCAAGTTATGTACATATGATACATCATCTAAGTTTTGTTCACTGGTTTTAATTACGTTTAAAATACCATTAGAATCAAAACTGTAGAAAGAGGGATTAGAAAGCCCATAAGGTACAAATCACGTACAAATAAAATTGAGACTTTAAAAAAAACAGAGTCAACATTAATATAATAAAAAGATCAGGGTGAGTGCTCAGCAGACGTCAGGAACAAACTTGCAGTTGCCAAGTCGCGGCAGAAAAATGCCCTCGATAGCTTGCAGAGTAGCCTTTGCTGATGACCTTGGTCGCACCACCAAGGCGTTGCCTGTGACAGTCTCCTGGTCCTCATGCGCCATCAGCTCCATCAGGCCGTGGTGGTGTCTGTGGTAGTAGGTGATGCTGCAGGTTAATGTCACTTTAACATGCTTGGTGACGCGGCCCTTCTCAGCTGTCATGGATGTTTCCTCCTGAGGTTCGTGGATTGCCTCTACACAGCCCTCGCCCAACACGGCGTCATCTTCGCCCTGGATCAGGAACTTCTGGCCTTCATCAACAGCCTGGCATGCAGAAAGAAGAAGTGGAAATTAATACGTTAATAGACAACCAACGTCATTGGCGTCAGTGTTAAAAATATATATAAACTTCTTTGGAATAACAACCAGCTTTATAGGTTGAAATAGGCTAATTTTTGTAGACTAGATAATGGGTAGAGATTTACATGTATGTACAAGCTGCATGTAGAAATTACAAGTGAGATAAAAATTGTCCAGTAAATCTTTATGGATTTTAAATTTCAAAACTTTATTTGTCTGCTCCCGCTTCAAAGAAAACAATGAAATAATTATATAATTACATGGATGTTGAAGGCATAGCCCTCTGGTTCGCTGTCAGACCAGAAGTAGCACTCGTTGTTGTTGAGCTGGTCATCCTGGAAAGTCAGGCGCTGGCCATAGCCCATGCCCATGGAGAGAAGAAACCTGGCCTTGCCGCCCCAGAAGTAGCCATTGTTGATGGGCGCACCTGTTCTACGCACACGGTAGCGGAAGCCAGGGCACACACGACTGTCAACATAAACACCTGCAACGAGAGAGTGAGTGCACTTAAGACTTGCTCTGGTGAAGCTTACCTAACCATTTTCATCTACTTTTTCTTAAACTAATAAAACGATGTGTTATGAAAGTGTTCAGGTTTTGGTAGAGTGAGATTGTTGGTTTGAAAATGTATATGTATGTACTTTATTTCGACTTGACTTTCAGAAATACTTAAAAACCACGTGACATTTCAACATAACAGACACATGAAATTGAAGGTTGAAATGTCTAATCATTTTGAAAGGTGCTGTATGATTTTTATAGCTTTGACAAATGCAATCTATCCTCAGTATAAAAAAAATCATTGTCGTTCTTTCCAAACTATTCTCAAAGACCAAAATGGTCCTATTTCATACTAGTTCCTATAATGCAAATAAAAATTAGGAAAATAGTGCTAAAATTATTTCAAACAAAACTTAAAAAATCTATTTCATATTGTATGCTATCAATCAGTAATATTGCGAGCACAATGAAAACAAAACCCTTTCCACAAAATGGCCAATCTTTTCTGTATACCAATGCCATACACAGGAAGATGATGTCCCGGTCACCAAGCCTGGAGTTGGATCATGATTGATTTATATCACACTGGCCTTTTCTTCAAATATAATGAATAGCAAATCTTCAAGTGTGGATTTTAAAGACCTATCATGACGATGTATACCATTGTAATATGTTGCATGTTGTTAGGCAGGCGGCAGCGAACATAACATTAAAAAGGTGAGCGAGAGAAGAATAGCCAGGAACCAAGCGTTTGTGTAGTGTAGTAATATTACGAGCTTAAACTAAAGGCCAAGAACTTTCACTTGGCCTGTCAACATCACGTGATATATACCTATAATGCCTAATTACAGAAGTAAAATCTCATGGCATGAGAGGACCTTTTTCGCTTCCTCGTGGCCTTTTGTGAAAAGCGTTTGGCTTACAGTGTACATTTTTATTCATTTTTATAATTATCACCATTACGGTTTCATACTAGCAAATTAACCAAAATTAACATTGACTCCGTTCAAACTTTTTATATTTCATTTTTACTGATTTACAAAAAATGCAACATAAATGAAACGGCATTTAAAAACAGCAGCCACAAGACGAATACTTTGTTCATTGTGTGAAAGTATAATTTGTGTTTGAGAGTCTCAATAGTGTGTGAGGATGTATGTGTGGAAACCAAAACTACACATGGATGTTGAAGAAAGATTGAAGTGACAGCGAGGAGTGGAATAGAGAAGGAGTAAAAAAAAAAAACTGAAAAAAAAAAACGATGGAGACTAGGTCTTACTGGCGACTGACTAGGTCAGCAGGCAATCAAACTGAAATTGCCCAAACTGGAAAGGGCAATGGGCAAAGTTCTAGATGGACCTCAAGGTCCTTGGTCAATCATCTGGAACAAAAGATTTGCAATAGCAACATGGCAAACACAGAATAACGGGCAAGTCTTCTACACTATAGTACGTTATTCTTAAAATCAAATGATAACATTCTAAAACTAGCATAAAAAATCTTAGCTGCATATAATAAGACTTGCCCGCCAAAGACATACATATTTCAAGGTAGGTATACATAAAAAATCATTTTTGGAGGGTTCAAGCAAGCAATTAAACTAACTTTTAAAGCGAGGGATTAAAAAAAAAGTGTCCTACATAGATGTACATGTATTATTGTATAACTTGTAAGCCAAAATATAGGCCTAATTGCACGTTTTCAGATGCACTGGTGGGTGGCAAATTGCCCATGACTGCGACAGCTGTGATAGTTTTTCTCTCTCGCATTTTCTACTCTTTTTGATACAAGCAATACTGTTGAACAGTCAAGTCGGTATCGTAACCGACCTTATAAATGTACATTATATCTAGCAAAACTGGCCTACCAAAACCATATTCGTCGTGATTGAATTTAAACCAAGAAGTTTGGGAAAGGCATGGTAAAAGCAAGGTCTGGTGGTTATGAACTACTAAGACATATTAATGAGATTTGCCTAAGAGCAGTGATCGCTATATATGACTGTTCTCTTTTTGCGGGAAGTGTAACCTAGTTTAGTTATGCTGTGTTTCATAAAATCAATAATGATACAGAGTACCAGTAATGAATTTTTTTTAGCTTTGGAGACGAAAAGATTTGAATCGGATTTCCTTCACATTTCAAACAAATCATATAATTTTTGTCATAATAAAATGGCACAATGCAAAAACACACAGTGGACCAAACTGTTACAATACGTACCGATGCCTGCAGATAGAAAAGGAAACGTCCACACAGCAACAAGGGTTGTAAACATTATAAATCAATATTAACGAAACAAAACAGCTGAACGTCCATAAAATTTTTGACATGAGAAAATAGTTACTTAAGAAGTACCACATAGCTACCATAATTAAAATAACAGTCGCAGCTGTCATATTGGGTAAAAGAAACCTGCGCCTGATGCATTGGTTCGCTTGTTGTTGGGGAAAAAGGTAGGATCTCTACGTTTTTGGATTTTCTACATTTCTTCGAATTAAAGAAACAACATATATCGTGGTTGGATAGAAAGACACTGAGCAGAAAAACGATTTTCTAATACATGTACTGTGTTTTCGAAACTACAATTAACATAAGTCTTCTTAAACTTTTTGAATCGCATTAGAGTCCGATATGGTTTTCGTCAAAGTAATGTAAACCTGATGTACTCCAAATCTTAGCCAAACAGTAAGTGCAACCTCTTATCTTTTTCTTTGGTTTTAAGGTCTAGACCTAGCCTATATTTATGTAACTGGAATAGCCTATCAGTCTCATTTGGGACCCAGGGTCAGCTATACTGCTAGCCTATGTTTCTGGAGAACGATGGGTAGGCTAGTCTTCGTCCTTTCAGTTTGACTTTATCGAACAATAAATTTAGATTGTGCAAGTTACAAATTCAATTCATGGAGTTCTCCAATTCAGTTTAGACTGAAGTTGATGTTGTAGCGTGGGACGCGAAGCAAGGCATGAGATTCACGTTTCTTTCAAACTTATTAACTAAGTGAGTCGTGAGACTTCATTGAAACCAAAAAGAGTGGCGTAACTTACCGATAATTGGCATCTCGTGGCGCCTGAGTCCCTTCACGGTGTACTTGGCCGGGACGTGACCTTGGTCGGCAGCGTGGAGGACGACTTCACTGACCTCCTCTGGTTTGGGGATGACTTCTTCGTCACTGTCTTCTTGCAGGGTTGAACCACAGAACGGGGGAGCGCGGTAGGCGGCAGGGTGGTGGTGGTGGCGACCATGTTGTAAATGATGTAACTTGACTAGAGCAGCGAGATCGCCAGGGCGGAGAGTGGCGTATGGGGAGACACGGCGGGCAAGGAGCACCTCCTCGGGGGAGCCAACTCCCTCCAAGTCCAACTCGGATGTGATGTACTCGTTGAAGAAGGATTCCATATAGATTGATTTTAGAGGATGAGGTTTCTAAAACTTTTGAGCTGAAAACAGCACCCTTGATAGAACGATGAAATTCGAGTAATAAGTAGCAAGGTTATGTGCTATGGACGGCGCTTGAATATGGCAGCTGCTTACCCTAGTACTGCAGATCTTTTATTAAAATCAAATGGCTTCAAATGATGTATCGTTTCAGAATAAGTAGGCCTATTGCAGGTGAACTGGTATCAGTCAACGTTTTGTTGTGATTATAATTGTGAATGAGATCACGACAAGACTTGTGGTGAGACGAGGTTAAACAGTCAAAATACGGCTTTCCTCGCTTGTTCAGACACAGAAGGTGTATTGACAAAACAGTCAGAAAACGTGGGCTTTATTGAGTTTATTCCGGGAGGCCTCAGCCAATGAGAACAGTTCTCGCTGTTATTCAGGGAGCGCTACAGCGCGACCGCTGATTGGCTGAATGCGCGCCTGGAAAATATTGGCATGCGCTCGCTTCGTGCATCGTGGGCCCGGGGTTTTACTTTAGCGCTAGCCGCATTCTAGAGTGCTCTAGAAGGGTGAAGGAAGGTGAGGCATTCTTCTCATAATTTATGCGCCGTATTCAGTCCCAAGAGGAAAAAGCGGTTTGAACCGGTTTTATGTTTCTCCTTGGTAAAAGTGTACCAGTACTTCCAGACCTAATAAAAAGGGGGATCAGACATGATGTCAGTAGGCCTAGCAACCTGAGTGTCTGTCTGTTTCCACTCCCCCTCCCCCCTCCCCCTATCCTTCTCCCCCTCTCTTTCTATCTATCTCTATCTTTCCCTATCTGTCTCTGTCTGCATCTCTTTCGCCGTTTCAAAACATATTTGTTTTTTCTTCACTCTCCGATCCGTTGTGTTTTCCCCTTTTGATCTTAATAATAAGCGGTATTTAACATAGGTTCGCTACATGTGCGTTTCTTTTACTCTGGCCATTTACCTACCACTGTACCAGCCCCACTTTTATACATATCTCTCTCCACTACTCTTCAGTTTATGCGGTTCCTTTCTTCCAGTATCTTATAATCCACTCTGCCTGACTGTCTGTCTATTTTTTTATTTTTTACAAAACATAGAGAAGCTTTATACCTCATTAATTTAAGAATCCACCGACACATTGTATAGTAAATATAAACATTCGTTATAATAATAGGGTGAATGCAAGCATTATTTTTCATGTAAATCCGGCTTTTCCAAAAACAACCAACGCCAACTGTCGAGTCCCTGACATGACCCATATCCGTCTAGAACACATTGTTGTTGTAGAAGGACATTGTATGACCCCGGGGTTTGTCTGTCTCTTTATCCGCCTGTCTTCCTGTTCACAATCCTGCACTAGTGACTGACTGTCAATGGTCTCTCTCTCTCTCTCTCTCTCTCTCTCTCTCTCTCTCTCTTTCTCTCTCTGTGCACCGCACACACTCTGTTTCTCTGTCTGTTTATCTCTCTCCCTCTCTCTCTGTATATTTTTCTATCTCTTTCTCACACACTCTCTCCCCCATCTCTGTGCCTATTTCTCTGTCTCTGTCTCTCTCCCTGTGTCTATTTCTATAGCCTCTCACCCTCTCCTTGCTCCTTTCCACTATCTCTCTGTCTGGGCTATATGCGTCTTCATTAACTTCCTCATCCTGTTTCTTTTAGTGCACACGTCTGTTATCTGTCTAAGGGTTTTCCCGACCCCCCCCCACACACACACTCTCTCTCTCTCTCTCTCTCTCTCTCTCTCTCTCTCTCTCTCTCTCTCTCTTTCTCTCTCTCTCTCTCTCTCTCTCTCTCTCTCTCTCTCTCCCAAAGCCTTCCATCTCTCCCCCAATGTCTGTTGTTTCCTGCGTGATAATCTCTTTCTCTTCCCTTGAGATCCCTACTCTCGCGTTACGGTTTGTGGAAAAAATCCAATCCCTTTCCTTACCTTCTTTTTTCCAATTCGCCAACGACTTTCTTCCAAGCACGCATTTTCAGTCTTTTCCACTACAAAATATTCCTCTTTCTATCATTGAAGCTATTTTATCTTCTTTCTTTCAACGGTTTTTTTCTTCCTCGTTGTAA
The DNA here is from genome assembly GCA_003991915.1 of Elysia chlorotica. Classification (NCBI taxonomy): domain Eukaryota; kingdom Metazoa; phylum Mollusca; class Gastropoda; family Plakobranchidae; genus Elysia; species Elysia chlorotica. Next base: position 110,699 of record RQTK01001315.1, read on the forward strand.
ATAAGATTATACTTGTATGATCACGATATACGTGTACCCGCATGTACCCTCACTGCTGCACACACTTGCTTGAAAACTGATAATATAGAGAAAAATAAACAAATTTAACAAAAAATACCAACCATTATTTGAAATAATCTATAGAATAGCTTATGGTTATTTATTTTCTTTGCTATTTAGTTAGTGTTTTCATACCATTTCAAATGATTCACAACATAATTATTACCTTTAATGGTTTCAGCAGCATTATGCAGGATGATTTAACAACTTCCTATTTTTTTTTCGTAAAGCTGACAGCTAATAAAAACCAACAACATTAGAGCTGATATGTAAATTATTGAGGAGCCCAGGCATGCTTTGGGCTGACAGTCCTGCTGGCATAGAGGTCGATCGATTTCTCAATCCATAGCATTAGTATTGGATGCTTATTTGGAGCTGCCTTGTGACGCCAATTCAGGAAATCAATAATAACAACAATCAATACGATAATTTGAGTCATAGACCAATGCCGTATGAATCGGTGACTTATTTTATTATAATAAACGTGTTATTTACAGTTCTCTCCAAACCTAAAAAATTGCATCTTACAAAATATGTTTTATATAGATCTCTCTACAAAACCTGAATGACTACTTGACGCATCTTCATAGAAAAACACATTATTATGAACGTGTATTGTATAAAATGTAATTTCGTAATTTCTATCTGCTTGCATGTTTCGGTTCTCGCTCTTCTCGGTTCATTCAAAGCTGAGGTAGATGCTGTAGTCCCCCCAACACAGTGACAGTGCCTTTGAGCTTACTTAAAAAAGAAAATGTCCACTTAAAAAAAAAATCAACTTCAAAATACAATAGTGCCTGTCTTATGTACTGTTCGGATAAGTTAAGGAACGGGACAACCAGCGACACCACAGTAACCGTTTGTAACCAGCGGTTAATATTATTATTAACTGGTGATAGAAAATGATATGAAATTTTATTATTTACTGTGATGAGCCACAAAAAATAAAAAAAAGTATTACTTTCGTGAAAATATATCAAACCTAAAATAAAATTTAAATGTAAACATATCCATGATATAGGTTAACTTGAAAGCTAGTCATCCCCATGATTGGTAAATCTGAATCCTATCTCAGACTTTCTGAGACTCCCTTAAGTTTTTGGGGGGAAATCCTTGACTTTTCCCACCTCTCCCTTCCCATTTGATCTCTTCTCCTATGGTTATATCGGACAAATACCATTTCTTGCATAGATTTTGAGGCAATGGGCATTATTTTCAGGAACGCGCTCATGTGCATAAGATTTCAATTTCATCAAAGGCTTCATTACATTTTTTTTTAAACATTGATGATTATTATTTTTACTTATAAAAATAGGCGCTGAACCCAATAAGTCAGCGAGTCAGCGAGAATTCCTCCCCTTCAATCTGTACTCAAATTCGACCTTGCACGGACCTTGTCTAAATGTACATGAAATAGCCACATGTACACCTATAGTACTTATACAATTAAAAAACCACATGGAAATCGCACGTGCTTGTTAGTAAACAAGTCGGCAAAAACATATTAATATTACAATACTGTTATTTGTATTATGCCTGAATGGATAACCTTATCACAAACTAGTTTTCTCTCGATATTCTCAAGAGCTGTTGACGTAACTGTAGTTTCAGACGTGTCACTGGCCTATCCTGACACGCCCTGGTATGTCTTTTATCTAACTTACACGCGTGGAAAAAGCATAGTCTATTTTGGATGCAACGTGGAGTTGACAGGTGATAAGTTGCATTATCTAGTGCATTCCTTTGAGTACAATTATGTCATCATGTCACTCGCTTTAATAGTAACATGGTATGATTCGTGTTCTATTTAATTGACAACTACCGTCTTTATACTCTTCTCACTATTGTCCATTACAGACGCACACATAATCCCACCAACGTCTATACCTAAATTTTTGGAAGCCCCCCCCCCCCCCCCCCCAAAAAAAAAAAAAAAAAAAAGAAAAGAAAAAAAAAAGGATATGATATTGATCACCAGGGAAATTAAGGCATTTTTAGACATCGCTAAACAAAAATGGAATAAATTAAAAGCACACTCAATTAATTATTCGCATAGCAGAACAGAAATAAGTTAAAATTTTACTAAAGCGCAGCCCTTCTCAAATGTTTCATTGTATTGCAAGTCCTTGAGAAAATATATAACGAGCATTGCTTTCTAATAACCTACCAAACTCACATTCAATAAACAATGTTCTGTTACTAAGCGTTGTTATAACGGTAAGAATACTACATAATAGTAATTAGTATTCAACCGGACAGTCTTGGAAATGATTTATCGCATAAAGTTGCAAACGCTTTTGATATCACCTCAGCCTTTCTCAAAATCACACTTTCGCCATCCATAAAATTAAAAGTTTTGTGTATTTTGCAGACACTTAAATATCTCCTCTTGGCGAGTTGAGCGTCACTGTTGAGTTGAGTTGAGTTGGTTTTAACGTCCAGCGTCAGCACTATATAGGATATATTGTGGTCGGGCCCAAAGACTGACGTCTCATAATTTTATGTATTGTCACACACGAGACAGGTCGGGGATACCATGCCTCCTGTCTCAGCCACTCACTTTAAACTGTCACTGACCAAACCAGTGTGGGGGCGAAATGGTTAGGGCCCGAAGCCCGGACCTCATGCGTCGGAAGCCAATGTTCTACCCCAGAGCTACCCTCGTCACTGTTATTGTCTACTCAAAGTAGGCTACTATTGATACTTTATGTGATAAGAAATTAGATTAGGAAGTGAATTAATATCCTTAAGAAAATAGAAATTTATGCAAATCTGCTTAATTTCAATAATTTTGGGATCCACTAAAATTAATATAACTTTGCTCATGGTTTCGCATTTTCTTATTTGTTTGTATCATTAAGCCTGGCAGTCTCACATACGCATTATGAATGTCAGAAAAAATCGTCTTGAACAACCAGAATTGGAGAGATAACGTTCAGTAGATAACAGTGAATCTTGGAACAGTAAGTTAAAAAACAAAACAACAACATAACAAGAGATCAAAACCTTGTGAATATTGTTTCAGACTGCATCAAATTTTAACATTTTGTCCCCAAATTCGGTCTTCATAGATAATATTCTTAAAATAAACTATGTACCAAACAAACGGCGTCCATTCAGTAGATGCTTATGTTTACAGACAATCAGCGGCTTTTGTGCTCATCTAAATCGGTGCTAGATGAAATTTTCAGTGACTTCGCCAAACCAACAACTAACAAAATAAAAAATACCTTTAGAGAATAAAATAATTATGCTTTGTGTGTTACCATCTACACCAAAATATTACTCCGCATTGTCATGATCAGAGTTAGAAGCAAAATTCGCCCCGAAATAGCAGAATCCCAATTTGGTTTTGTACCCGGCAAAGGAACGCGGAACGCTATCTTCACACTCTCAATGCTTATGGAAAGAGCAATTGAAGTCCAACACGATGTCTACCTCTGTTTCATTGATTATTCAAAAGCTTTTGACAAGGTGAAACACTTGGAATTATTCAAGATACTAGATCAACTGAACATTGATGGCAAAGACCTCAGAATCCTCAGGAATCTATACTG
>RQTK01001316.1:0-14628 GCA_003991915.1 Elysia chlorotica
AGTAGTAGTAGTAGTAGTAGTAGTAGTAGTAGTAGTAGTAGTAGTAGTAGTAGTAGTAGTAGTAGAGTAGTTGCTATTGTGGTCGGTGAGGTAATAACAGCACGCATTGTAGTAGGTGTTTTGTATAAAAAGTGCTTTAGTAATAAGGTTGAAATGAAATATTTGATTAACCATCTCTTTCAATAAGAACATATTTTAGATGACATTTACAATCATATGATTCAAACAGTACAATAGTGCTATTGAAAAAAGCCGGAAAGAGCCAGCTCAGCTTTTAGAAACAATAACAATATTGAGAATGTCATGTTTTAGGTGCGAAAACAACGGATATCTTTAACAAATAGTATTTATTGAACTGTGAAAAAGACTGCTTTTTGTTTTTGCTCTTGTTTCATTATCTTTGATATTAAAGTTAACTTTAAAACAGCACACATGAAAGATATTTAATATACTAGAAACCATTAGATTTAAACTTATTTAAAAAATCACAAAATTTAAACTATTTGAACACAATAGCGCATTTCCATTAAATAGCAATTTGCTAAATCTGATTATTTTCGTTACATTATAATTCCATTAAGGAATATGGATCTAGCTTAACAAATTTGTAGTCGTTATTATTGTGTACGACCTCCATACTGTGGCTATCGAAACTAAAATTGACTGAACCAAATTTAGATTGATAAAACAAAGTTCAATTGGAAAAGAAGAGAAAAAATACTACTGGGATCACATTTTTTCAGTAGAGTAACGACATAATAAAATGCATTATACGAGAAGTATTTTAATAAAAAAACAAAACAAAACAAGAAATGAAAAAAAAATTCAATATACATTGAATGAGTGAACATAAAAATAGTTTCCTTATTTACATTTTTACACAAACTTTATCTATACACGTTGTGTCAACAACCCAATTAAATGTTATGAGATAGAGGACAAAGCTTCATTTACATGAAAAAACAACAACACAGGCATATATATTAGACATCTCTTTGGATAAAATCGAAAACGAAACCAAACTTTAAAACTGTGGCCTTTATCACCATTGGTCGAAGAGTCACACGGTTCAAGATAATGCTATGATAATTTTGACCAAACTACTGACGGGACCATGAAACGTACGTGTTTTTTTTTTATTCAATGCAACTAATGCTTGGCCAGACGCATTACACTGACACCGACCCATCAGTAGGCAAAAGCAAGGCAGGGATCGAAGCCGCGATTTTCAGATTTTACAGCCGCGCTCTACCTGTGGACCACACAGTATGTTCACTCATAGCACACGACTCTTCAAAAGAGTAAAAATCAATACAACAAAAATGTCTTATAATTATATCACAGTAGAATTGGCTTTGGAGACGCTTGGTTTATTTTACGTAGGCAATGTTCGAGATGAGCGAGTTCAAATAATGAATAGGGATCTAAGGTCTGAGATGAGCATTTTAGCTCTTTATAGAAACGAAATTACGCAGACCGCAGTTGACGTTCAAAAATGGTTTACAGTTTTATGGTCGGTGATAATGGCACGAGCCGCTTAATTAAATCGTCTTATCGATGCATACAATTTTATACATGTAGCATGTTAAATACATTTACAAAATAATTATTAGATCTTATTCAAAAAGAGATACAGCAAACATATACGTAATGGAACCAAAGTCAACACAAGTCAAACAGGAAGGTATGATTGCAAAGACCCTGGTGGTGCGTACAAAATTACTTTTATCCACATTTTATCCACCATTCTCTAAAATCAGTTTTCACGTCTGTGGGCAAACAGAATCTGTAATGTATAAAAATCGGCATGTACGTTTTTTTATTCTTGATTTAAACGAATCAGCAAAGAATGATATCACCACGGAGTGTACTGATCATATACACGAATCGTGTGTACATTATTTTCTTTTAAAAGCATTATGAAGGATATCTAAATTGATGTGTGCGTATGCGTATGTGTGTGTGTGTGTGTGTACCCAGGGGTACTATGCCAGTGATATAGTGTACACCTGTCGACCAGGATTTAAACGTACATCTGTAACTCCACTTCAACAGTTACCATTTAGGTGCACAAACGTGAGAAAGGATTGGAAACCTTGTGTCTTGATCATTGCTAACTGAGCCGTTGAAATTCAGTAGGAAACTACATTGTGATATTAATATTTAGGTATACATAATTATTCTTAGGTTTTAGTCTTCTGAAAATCACTTCGGTCCTCTGTCAACGCTCTGAGTTTAGCATCCAGAAGCATCGGTTGATGCATCTAAACATATGACAAGACAAGAAACTGGCTAGATTTAAGAATAAATCATTGTCACATAACCATTCAGGGAACCCACGAGTGTCCCAGACGACATTGGTCGACCAATTGGTTGCTCTGATCAGATATTAAGTTGACGCCTTCTCACTTGTCTTGCTCTGAGTTTGCCTGTCGCCACAGGACTCTGCAAGGTATTGAGTCTTCTTTTGGCACAGAAATGTCTCGGCAAAAACCTTCTTAAATCTAGAGCTCATCTTATAGTAAAAAAAGATATTTATTGAGGATGATATAGCTTGAAATACCCCGCTGATTGTAAACATAATGATAGTCAGGTTTCCTAGATAGGGGTCATCATATTGAAATTGTGGGTGTATGATACCCACAAAAAAATTTGCAACATTCGGGAAGAAACAAATAACAAAAATCATGCTGATTGCAATGATCGTTCTGACAATTCTGTTCTCCTTATCGCTGGTCTTCTCGCTCTGCGAAGACGTCTCTCTCCGCCACTGCAGGTTCTTCCTCAGTCGGAACACCAGAATGATGGTGGCGATGACCACGATGAAGAAGCATGTCGTTGAAGGGATGGCGAAGAAACAGAAGTAGTAGAAAGCCTGTTTCTTTGGATCCTTGTCATAGGGCGGCCCGGTGTCGATGTAAACAACACACAGGAACGCCATCTGGTAGACCACGATCGCAAGAACCAAGTACACCACTCTTCGGTGCGTCAAGAATGTCTTAATCTGAGGAAAGGGACGAAAACCTCTTCGAACGTTTGTATAAAATTGGAAAAAAATAAGAAAGTTCAATGAATAAATTAACATATTTTGACAAAGCATTTAAAAAGAAAAGTAAAGTATAACAAGGCCATGCATGAAACATTTATTTTTACTGAAAAGCTATTACAAATAATTATAGAGTATTTTTCAAACGCTTCTCAAGTTGTCATGAAAGACTCCTAGCTAGGGGGTGTAGGTAAAAGATAAAACAATAAAATGTCTTTGCAAAAGAAAACAACCTTTATTTAATTAAAAAATAATAACAGAGAGGAAGAACAGAATATTAATATAACCAATACAAAGGAAATACAAGCATAGTTTATTGGGGAAACCCGTCTCAAGTCTGTTCACGTTATGATCTATAAATTACATTCATCATCATCATCATCATCGGTATTTTGATTAACGTGCAGGTACTGGGGCAACATCCACATCAGTGGACCCCTTCCAGGTAGCTGGCTTGCTGCACGCATGGCTGATCTCACACCAGATCTCCAGGTGTTTCTGTCATGAGGGTCAGTTGTTGAGAGTTTCCAGTCTTTTCGATCCCTCTCTGTCACCTGCTTCCATGTCATTCTGGGTCTCCCTTTTCCACGACTTCCTGTTACCTGCATGTCCAATGCTGTCTTGATAGCTCCGCTTGACCGTTCCACGTGGCCATACCACCGGAGTCTTCTCTCCTTCAGAATGAGGTTCAGGTCCTCAAGGCCAAGAAGCGTCAATAGCTCATTTGACCTAGTGGTGGCACATCTTCTGGCTTCACATTGCAGATCTGTCTTATCATTGCCCTGTCGTTTCTCTGCAGGCGTTGAAGGTTTGGCTTGGTCAAGGGCCATGTCTCGCTAGCATGGAGCATTGCACTCCGCACACAAGTGCTGTACACATGACCCCGCGTCTTGTATGAGAGGTGGCGAGACAAAAGAACTGGTAGTAGTTCTTTAAACTTCTTCCAATTTAATATAACCAATACAAAGGAAATACAAGCATAGTTTATTGGGGAAACCCGTCTCAAGTCTGTTCACGTTATGATCTATAAATTACAGTTCTACGTCCCCTAGATTTCTGAGGCCTTCACAAGTTTTGAAACTTTTGTTAATTTTGCAACTTTTTGCACACTTTCACAATTTTTAGTAAAAAAAAAACGTGTATCTTTCAGGCACACAAAAGACACCCAGACAGCTGTAGAAAGTATGTAATCAAAACATGTAGTTATAATTATATTAAGCAACTAGCCAATGCCCTGTTCATCGAACAGGTAAATTTTGTTAACAGTTACATTTACACAGACAATAGAAAAACTTACTGATTAACAAACATTTTTTAGAAAATGTAAGACAACTCCATCTTTCAAATGACGTCGGCTCCCAATCATTCTTTTCCCCCACCCTCTTCTTTTTATTTACGTACATTTGTCTTGATAATGTACTTTTTGCAACTGTTTAGTGACGAGACTATAACTGTTGTATTATACGAGTTTATCGCAACACAAATGTACTAGTCAACGAAAGTACATTAACAATTATACAGTAATTTACTTTGCAATGGCTGTTTTGTTTTAACTGATTCTTAAAGGCTAAAATTATGCTGCCATATTTTACATTTTTTTGCTATCTTTGGATGCACGTTTTGCAACAACTTTTTTTTCCACTTTTGGTTGCATCGGTTTGCAATTTATGACACTTTCAATCGCAATATTCTGGGGAGACAAGTATAAATAAATATATCTAATCGATTGACGCTGCGATTAGTGTGAGAAGACACACTGTAATTAGTTTGAGAAGGCATTGAGAAAATGTAAAAAATACCACATAATGCAATTTATGTTGAGCCACCCCCCAACCCCGAATTTAAATAAAAAAAAAATCAAATAGTGCAACAAAATAATAAAAAAGAATCCCCTCCAATAAAAAAAACCCAACAAAAACTGAAACACAAAAAAGAAACAACAACCAAAAAGACAAAAAAAACAACAACAAAAAACAAACAAACAAAACACGACAGTAAAAGTACTGAGGATGCGCATTTGGATGTCATCATATCCTCCTGCACTCTTGGCATCAGATTACGTTATGTGCATTGAGTTGTTAGGGAAATCCTTGCTTAGTGCAGCAGCATTATATCAAAATTATAGTGGTAGATCTATAGCAACGGCGGCAACATTCTACATGGCGACAGGGATGGGGTATTATCAAAATAATTTTAATTGTATCTTGCATATCATATAATCATTATATCATATCTCTGGTAATCTCTGGTAGAACCCTGCACACAGATAAATCTACTTGCTGGTCAGAGCTGCACATGTTTCTCCTTTTAAAATAACTTTCAATGTCGAGGGAGACAAACAAAATTACATTATCATAAATGATATACCACGGCTAATTAGCTTGAGAAAACAATTATTAAAAGTGAGTTTTTGATAATCTGGCCAAGTATACAACAATGAAACTTTTTTCATGAACTACTTATCTGTTTCTTTGTGCATTCTATACCACTTTCATGATTAAAAAAGAAAGGAAAAGGGGCTCGTGTAATGGTAAAAGTATAAAAAGTGACACACACAAACACATTCACATTAAACACTCAATGCTAGTTTCGCAAACAATGCCCATAACCTTTGTTTCAAAACACAGGTCTGGGCAGAGGATTCTTTGCAAAGTGTATTCACGCGAGCTGCTTTCATTTCAACAGCAAGGGGACTCCTACAAGTATCAAAAGTCATCTCTAGGGGGAGCTAGCATAAACTTTACGCCATGTACTAAAACAAAAAAGGCTGACGTTGAATATTAAAAAGGTACAAAGTCTAATAAATATTCGCGTGTACCTTCCGCATCAGAATAGAGCCAGTCTACCGAAGACAAACTATCTAGCTCAATAAAGCTATAGTTACTGTTCAGTGATTGTAAATACAAATAAAACTCACAAAAGATTTAAAGAAAATAAAATACTCAAACCGCCGTCGCGACGCGATTTCAGCTTTCCTTATCTTGTCAAACAAATCAAATTTTCAGTTGGGATTAATAAAGTTTCTCTCTACTCTTTATAATTATGTATTCTGAAAGTTGCTAATGATGGCAAAATGAATAAGGGGTGTAAGTGCAACATTGTGGTAAGCTTATGATTCGTCTTAAAATATAGGTGTAAGAAGGTTACGACGAGTAACAGCGCGGCGTTGTACTTACCACGCTAGGCAGGAATTCTAAAGCATTGATGAAATCTAAAGTTGAATTTGGATGTCATCATATCCTCCTGCACTCTTGGCATCAGATTACGTTATGTGCATTGAGTTGTTAGGGAAATCCTTGCTTAGTGCAGCAGCATTATATCAAAATTATAGTGGTAGATCTATAGCAACGGCGGCAACATTCTACATGGCGACAGGGATGGGGTATTATCAAAATAATTTTAATTGTATCTTGCATATCACGCTAGGCAGGAATTCTAAAGCATTGATGAAATCTAAAGTTGATGGAGAAATAAAAAAAGAGATGTTCTTACCCTCAAGGGGAACACGACGCACAGACACCGTTCTGCCGAGATGAGTGCGGTCATCATGGCGGACGCCCCCACAGTGACCATCATGGCCGGACTCAGCCCGATCGCCAGGATGGACGTCGTGGGCCCAGTGCTGAGGCCTCTCAACACGGGGCTGTAGAATATCTTCAAGAAAAACGTTACAACGGACACAAGGAAATCTATCACTGACAGCGCCAGGAAGTTGATGTTGGAGCTCTCCGCGAACCCTATTTTGCTGTAGACGATTACATTCGCAATGTTAGAGAATATTCCGAATAACGATACGGACGAACAGAGGGCAAAATCATTGACGATGGAGAAAGTATCCAAGAGTTCATAACTAACGAGTGGCTTGATGTGGGATCCGCCTTCTGTTCTGTTGTCATCAACAATTAGAAGAGGGACTGTTGTCTCCATCGTGGATGATGTCTTCAAAAATCTTAATTAAACCTTTACTTCAACTTCAAGAGGACGCAGTGTGAAAACTTTTCCAGGTGTTAACAAAACTGAAACATTAGGCGAGGGTAAAAATGCTCAGGTCTATGAAGAGAATCTGTCCATCTTTTGCGACGTAGAGAAGTCCTGGGAATGTAAAATGAGATGTCAATAATTATATTTATTATAATTATATTAACGGAAACTAAAATGGAACACTTTATTAAAATTCCATCCTTAACTGACTGAAAATGCATAAAAACGATTCAGCATTCTAGCAAAAACCAATTTCGTTTCTTGAAGTACAACATTTAACTCATTTGCATAACGCATACGACTTACCCCAGTTTATGAATTTTTATCCCCTCGAATTTCTCACTACGTTCATGAACATTGCAACAAAAAGGTGTGAGAGATTTAAAGTGGCCATTTTCATCAACGCTAGATTATACATAACCACAAATTACTTGCCAACAAATATTTCTAGAGATGAAAAATTATCATCCGCCCTCCTTGACAAAACTTTCCGATAGAGTGATGCAAACGGGACTCACACGTTGGTCAAGTGGCCCAACTCACCCCGAGACAGACGAGGGCCCGATGTTAGGCTATAGGCGCTAGCATGTTGAAGCGGGCGGGACCTGGTCGGTTATCCACACACAGTTCACCCACTCTCTCTCGCTGTTATGGGCAGCCAATCGTGCGACTCTTAAATCCCCGACTTCGTGCATATCTTGAAAACACTGAAGCCTTCAGGGCGGCGATGATTAACTGAGTGCGAGCAAAAAAAATAATAGAGAAATCATTGAGCTACTGAACGCACTTCGGACGGAAACGAAAAGGACAGAGAACAGCATGAATAATTCAATGTGACTAGTGTTGTTTGGGTATCGAATTGTGGAATGTTTCGGTTACAGGCGGTCGGATACAAAACATGGTAACGTCAGTGAGGGTGTAAAAAGCTGTAGTGCATCCGTGTTCTTCCCTAGGCAATTGGTTGAAGAAAGAGCATTGTGAATAAAGGGTTCCAACATTAACTGGAGATGCACCAATTAAAGTAACAGGTCACATATCATAGCTTTGCGCTTTGCATTTACGCCCAAGGAGAACATTTCAAATCTTCAGAGATAATCATCTGTGTTCAGAGATAGGCTCCAGACACTGTCCTCCAAAATAATACCTTGAAACATGTAACCACTCAAGTCACTTAATTGTTACATAGATTACACTGTTTTATTCATTCGAATTAAACTTTAACTTAAGCTTTAAATGTAAAAAAAAATGGTCATTAAATATGTAGAGGGCTTGATGAAGATACACGCAAATTGTTTAATAAAATAAAAGATAAGTCAGGATTGTAGTATTTCCTAATTGGGTCTACCTTGCTTCAATCATAATAAGATCAGTCCAAATTTTAAGTAACCCTTGTACGGAGAAAGAATCTTTCTCCCAGAATCCTAGTTCGGAGCTAATTGGTTCCTTTGATATTAATTATGTTCAAAGAGTCCCAACAACTGAACATTTTCTCACCTGGTGCAATTTGGCAGCACCAAGCTACCGGTTTAGACAATCTTGCCCAATCTATTCTACATCTATATCAGATCACTGTTGCATTGTCTGTCTGAAATGTAGAAACTTAATCTTTTCTTTCTCTCTCTCTCTCTCTCTCTCTCTCTCTCTCTCTCTCTCTCTCTCTTTCTCTCTTTCTATCTCTCTCTCTCTCTCTCTCTCTCTTCTCTCTCTCTCTCTCTCTCTCTCTCTCTCTCTCTTTCTCTCTCTCTCTCTCTCTCTTTCTTTCTGTTTCTCTATTCTTCTTTGACTCTCTTTTTTCATCCTCCTACTTTTCTCCTCAAATCACATCATCTTTTTACATTTTTATGCCCATGTCTTTATTCTTCTACTCTATTCTGTGAATCTTCCTGCGTCCAACGCACCCTGTCCTTTCCATTAAATTATAATATAACTGCTTTTTTGGAACAGGGATGGTCTCATCCCCTCAGCTTCGCCCTACAGACATCCAAGTACTGATGTGGATTGAACACTGCACGCTCTCTTTATCAAAGCGCCTTTCTAATTTTTAGAGCCCTTTGAATTCTTGTCATCTCGAGTAAAACAACTTTACAGGGAATTCCTTTTATGGGAGCGGCGCTCTTTAATCGAACGCTGCAACTGCGGATCAGATTTTTTTAAACGAGAACACCAATCTGGGCACTCATACAGCACTAACATAAAGTCTAAAACATTGAGAGTATGATATTTGACTGTAAATCGGCAGCATTGACACAGTATGATACAATATCATTGCTTACTTGAATAAAGAAGAAGGTATAAATCTATTTTCAACCTGAACAATACACATTCATTTATCAATTGTTGCTTCTGCTAACACCTTTGTATAGTTTATCCAATAAGCAATACATGTTTGAGTAAAAATAAACTTCTTGTGTGGGGACAGTAATATAAACGTCTCCTAGGTTTCCAGAAGGAGGGTCCCCATGAATCTCACTCGCTGTCTCACAGAATCAGAGCGGGGATGCCAAGTCTCAGCCAGTCACATTACACAGACACTGGCGCAACTACGAGGGGTGTTCATTATGTCCTTAGCTTGACCTTGAAGCAGTTGTACTAGAGTAAAGAAATTTTGTGGGTAGCTAGATCATCTATTTACCACTTGAGACAGCTTGCACTCAAATAATGTTGTTTAGCGTTGATTAGTTCCATTATTGTTGATTAGATTTAATTATTTGATACCACTGCTGTAATGGGATGAAACTAAAAACAAGCAGTTGGAGTGCTAAACCTTTGGTCACCGCGGTCTATGGTACTACTGAAGCGCAGACTCGAACCAGTGTAAACAAGTCTATCGTGAAGTAGGTCTAGTGATAGGTTACACTTACAAATTATTGGAAGTGATGAATATTAGAAAAAAACGTCCACCACGAGCACAGCTGGTTAGTTTATAATGGCAGCATGTAGCCTGATACAGCAATGCGCATCAAATGCACAAGCTGTCCTGAAATTGGCGTAGCTTGGTATACCAAATTCACTCACTAGCAGTGGACTTGTAGTTCCCATAGAAGGCTTTACGTAAAGGCCAACTATATCCCAATCTGTCTGGTGAACCTAAATGTCGGGTATCAATAGTTCATAAAGCAAATTTTATTATGATAACGTGTCTTGTTAACAGCTGTTTATTTTTCTTCTTTTCATCATTGTCTCTCTGAATGGATATCTTCCTGTAGCTGGAACTAACTGTCCGTCGATCAATTAATCAATCTCAATAATTTATCCCTCTCTGTCTCTCAGCTGTCTCTCTATCTCTCTCTCCTCTGTCTCTCTGTCTCCCCCCTCTCTCCTTCTCTCTGTCCTCGCCCTCTCTCTCTCTAACACACACTCTCTCTCTCTCTCTCTCTCTCTCTCTCTCTCTCTCTCTCCACCCTCTGTTAATATGCTCAGCTTCTACAAAGTACTCTTCGAATTACCGGTCTCATTTGAGAGTCTCACGCGTGAAACTTTGGACTCGTCACTTGTAGTCAACTGATCGCACTTAATGGATTGGAACGATCCTAGATTAAATAGATTGATAGATAAACTATGCTAAAATCAATATTATTTGAATAGATATAGATGTTTGTACTCGATAATCTCGAATCATCTGCCTAATATACATATATGACAAACCGATTTCAGAATAAAATTAAATTGGATATTTTGGTATTATGACTTTGTTGAATACATTTTACAATTAATAAATCAAATAAGCGTTGCTGATTTTTTTTGTTTTTTAGAAGATCGATTAGACAAAAACTATCAAATAATGAACTGAGACGTCCTTTCAGTTTTGGACTTAAAACTTAGGATAAACTGTACATTTGTATTCAAGCAAATTGTTTTTATCGTTAAAATTTGTTACATTTGTAGTATCCGCCCTAGTTGCATTGATCGAACATTTTTTTAACAAAGCCGATTATATCATCCAAAGAGAGGTACGTGGGATAGTACTTATAACTTAACATTGAAAAGCTACTATTTAGTGGTTTTGGAACCGTTACTTCTAGTTGCACCTGACATTCTTAGGCTATTTTTGAAAAACGTAGTTCGCGCATTTGTATCAGTAGCGCCCGCATTCGGCATAAGAGCAAAAGAGGGAAATAGTAATAAATATATTTAGGCAATGACATCGTTTTAGCATACTTAAGAAACTTACAAGAATTATGGATTGTAAGACCCGGCCGGCGATTCTTAAATAAACTGATCATAAGACAGCTTCGAAGTTTGACGCTAATTGTAACCCAGAGCCTAAAATAACGCAACTCATAACATTTAGAAATCACTACTTACTTCACACTGGGCACGTATTTCAGAAAATAGCGTGTTAGCACTTGGTTTGAAAATAAATTCGAACAGCCACTAGCTGAGAAATAGAAGAAAATTTGGCGCTGTTAAAGGCTCATTGTTATACTATTGAACCACAGGCCTACTCTGTAATAACCTAATCTTGACACAATAATTGAAAATTAGCCATGGGTATCTTTAAAAACATAATTGAATATTTCTGACACATTTGAAGCATTACTCACTTATTCACCACCCTACCACCTCTTCGCTTGTTGTGAAATCAATTCATTGGTTACAATTTGACATGACACAATTTGGGATACTCAATAGGGTAGTTTATTAAAATTTATGAAAGACAGAACATTATTTACGCCTTTTAGTTTTAAACTGGAAACCGAGTGAAAATGGCTTTATTTGTATACAGTAATGATAAACACATCACTGGCGTGAGGAATGGGAACTAAATTTTACTGAAAAGTTAATGTTTTCGGAACTTGAGTTTAACACTATAACCTGTAAATGGAAAAGTTGTTGGGAAATGTTGGAACATTTTTTAATTTATTATCATCGAGAGCAGACGCTAAACTTGAAAAAGATTAAAGGCAAAAAAGCTATTAGTCACAGTTTTGTCCTATCCACTGCAACTCAACCTAGTAAAAGATTCTAGCCGGTCTGGCATCCTTGAAGGTTTTACCCGAGTCTATAGACCCTCCCGCCTTTGCAGGGCGTCAATGATGCCAACGGTATCGATACTACCAGATGCACGCCCATAATAACAAATATCCTTGCCAAAACTGTATACATTGTTAATAGCTTTAGTCAACCAGTTGAAGGTAGCGGCAGCGAAAAAAACTCACGGAAAGAGTAACATTACCGGCCAGGGCGATAAATCAGGTGATCAAACTTTGGTTGTTTTTAGCACCGGTACTGCAGCTGTAGATACTACTAATGGTCTAATGAGTGATACATCCGAACGATAATCATAGCCATTTTCATTGTTGTGTTCATTTTTTTAATGAATGGCAGAATTTGGAACTAAAATGTACTGAGACCTCCTTCTAAAATCATTAGTTATTGTCATAACAATACTTATACTGACGAAAGAGAGCTCCGAGCCACCTGACTAGGAAACGAGAATGAATAGAACGTTGATGAATAGAACGTTTTACGTCACAAAGAATCATGTATTGTGAAAAAGGGAGCACCACTTGAGGTTCAAATATGCGACCTCTTGCTCTTCAGTCAAGTGCACTGGTGGCTGAGCTACATGGCGCCAGTTTTTCTTCATTAAAAATTCACCGTTTTATGCAATTGTTTTGTTTTGTAGGTGTTGTTGTTTATTATTTTGCTGGTTTTCTTAATATAGTCATGTTATTGTTTTGTTGCCGCTGGTATTTTTTGCGGTGTCGTGTTTTGTTTGTAATTATGTTATTTCTTTGTTGGTGTTATTTAAATTTGTTTGTGTTGTTGGTGTTATTATTATTATTATTATTATTATTATTATTATTATTATTATTATTATTATTATTATTATTATTATTATTATTATTATTATTATTATTCGTAATATTGATTTTGTATTGCTGCTGTTTTTTTGCGGTGTTGTTTTGTTGGGCGTGCTTACTGTTGTATCGCTAGTTTCATAGGTTTATTTTTGTTTTTGCATTGTATTGTCGCTTTCAATACTCACAGCCGGAATTCTTGTCGTTCTACACGGCCTCTAATTAATTAAACGTCTACTGAGTTTCCCAAACAGTCAGTTCGGGGCCAGGGCTACCAGGTGAGATCAGAATCTCAGGAAGTCCAGACCTCTTGCTCGTCTGTGCAGGTCCCAAGCTGTTGGGGAAAAGTCTTGGCTGGCTTTCTTTATATCTACATCGCTCTTAGGGCGTGGTCACCTTAAACACCGACCAATTACAGCGTTGGACGATTCTCATAAGCAGCTATGATTGACGTCAGTGGAAGAAGAGCACTGATTTCGCCAATTTATGCCAAAGGGCACTTTCGAGGCTGTTACTCCTTTTCTATCCAACCCAAGAACGCGTGAGTAATGTCTTTGCGGTCTGTCATTGCTGTAATTAAGACAGAGACATGTTGATGAATTATATTTTCTTGACATCTATTTTCCACTGAGATAAATTCCCTTCTGACCCTTCGTGACCATCGCTGTCCTAATGTTTAAGTGTTAAGACCTTTAAGTAGTCAAAGGCAAACATAGTGGCTATATACCAATCTCTGTCTATTATCTTTTTTCCTCGCTAAGTGGTCGATATAATGATTATGCTCTAGCTCATAACTGTAGGCCTTCATGGTCGTGTTTTTTACGTTGACCGGTAATTTCGAACTAGAAAGGGCAAGCAGTCTTCTAATGTACACGATTTTTACATTACATATCCTCTGTCCCGATTTTGACATTTCACTTACACTTAACACCAAACCTTTTCTCTCCAAGTCCCTGAGCCATAATTACGGCGACGTAGAACAACTTAAAAAAACTTACTTACATGTAATTTCAATCATTTCGATTTCTTTTATGGTGTCATGTAAAAAATACGTATTCATTTATCTTTCACATTTTAATTATGTTTTCATTCATCTAGTCTTTTCTTAACGCATCATATTCATTTATGTGTCTTTTTATTTGATATTTTAAATATCTGGTCTGTTTAATTATCTATTCGTTTATTGCATTATTTGGTAACTCGTTCACTTGAGTCACCAACCCCTCTGGCATAGCTATAACAGTTACACAGATCACACCAGTGACAGTAGCAGGTCAGAGTTCTGTAGATTTATTCATGTATTTATTTATTAATCGAAAGGAGAGACGGACAGAAAGGAAAAGGGATGCAAGAAACCGGGCAGATATACAGACATAGATAGAAAAGGAGAAATAAAATGATATGCAGACATATACAAATGTGCTTATGTAAGCATTTAATAAATAAAATGATATGCAGACATATACACATGTGCTTATGTAAGTATTTTAAACATCTGTTATTGAGAATGCTGCAGACCATTTCGTAATTTCTGGGAAAACAAACTTTGTTTTTACACCATCATCCTTTTCTTTTTCTCCCTCCGTCTCTCTCTCTGTCTCTCTATCTTTTTGTATGTGTCTCTCTCTATCTCTAGCGATTCTCTCAATTTCACACCTAGAGGTTGCGTCGATGCCAATATTATTGATGTTTTCGGAAGCAGCAATTATCTATCTATCTATCTATCTATCTATCTATCTATCTATCTATCTATCTATCTATCTATCTATCTATCTATCTATCTATCTATCTATCTAT
>RQTK01001316.1:15240-62018 GCA_003991915.1 Elysia chlorotica
AGTAGTAGTAGTAGTAGTAGTAGTAGTAGTAGTAGTAGTAGTAGTAGTAGTAGTAGTAGTAGTAGTAGTAGTAGTAGTAGTAGTAGTAGTAGTAGTAGTAGTAGTAATAGTAGTAGTAGGTGTAGTAGTGGTAGTAAAAGTGGTAGCAGTACGTCTCCGTCAATAAAGTTTGATCAAGGAAAAAATATATAATGTTCACTCTGAAGCCACAGCGTTTTGTGTGGTTGTAGAGGCTATTCTGGGAGTAATAGTATCTGGGTGTCACTGGTTTGCTGGAGTCGTTGCGTTTCGGTGTGAGCGCTAGTTTGATTGAGGATGTCTTTTCGGTGTTTAATCATCCTCCAAGCTGTGTATATGACTAAGCCAGCGCTGTCGACGTTGCCGAATGAGAGTGTAGATACTAAACATATTAGCGCAGGATAGTACCTTGTTCATATTTATATCCTCAAGCTGAAGGGGTTCTTCTTAGGTGGACGTTATTGAGTGTTAACTCCAGGTAGATATATGAAGTCAATGTCTCGCTGGCATGTGTTGTACATTGCCAATTTAATTTTGACTGCTATCTCGTGTTTTTCACACTCTAGTAGTGAACTTGGGATGCTGCACTTGCTTTACAAATGCCAGTATCACTCTCAGGATCTAAGGAGAGGTTTTAGTTGATGATGGAGCCCATATAGGTGAACTATTGAACGCCTTTAAGCTGTTAGATTTCGTTAGTGATCATAAGATATCTGCAATACACCCTGAAGAACGTTGTTTTTTTTAAAACTACAATCAAACCAAACTCACGGCAAGCTCAGGAAAACAGGCCCCTCAGCGACAGAAATTCTCGCTGAGTATGGTTGACCAATACTGCGTCATTAGCAATTAGTAACTCTCTCATGGGATATTTCTGAAACTGAGCCTCGGTTCTGAGACGGGCCTGTCTGAAACTGCCATTCTATCCGGTTCGTGGATAGGCTCCTTACATTCTTGCGCCTAAGACATGGTTTTGCAGGAGAGTGAAAAATGGTCTCCAAGAGTGTGCAGATAAAAACATAGTTTGATTCATGCCGCTAAGAATGTCCAACGTGTCCGCGTTGAACTAATATGTCCCATTTATTATGGACAACATGCTTTGTAGTTTTGGCCTCTGATGATGAAGTCAAAAGTGTTGGTTGGATCAATAAAGGCGATACACAGGGGCATTTTTGCTCTCTGCATTTCTCCTGGAAATCAGATCCGCCGATGATCTTTCAGCACGAAAGCTGCACGTGGCTCAGACGAGTTCTTTCAGCTGGTGAGTCGGGGTCAAGATGATCAGGGCAAAGACTTGCCCGCTGGTGGTTCTGAGGAGCGAAATGCTTCTAGCCTAGCTCTGTGTTTCTTGCAGCCCTCTTGTCCTTTGGACAATTTCCTTCATCGCAGCACTAAAATAGACTTGGTTCGGCATCCATTATTCCTCGACTTGGAAACACAATGCTCGCCTTTAATAGATGTCAGAATAGTGCTCGATATATCTCTTCAACTGCTAGCTTTTGTTAGTAACCACAGTGGAGAGTTTAAGCAAAGGGAGAGGAGGGTGAGGGTCTTTCTTTGACTGGTTCTAGTGCCTTCTAAATACCATTGGACATTCCCGAATGTTTCCTGTTACAAAAGCTGTATGGATATTCTCGCTCAGTTGTGTCCAGCATTCGTTGACACCACGCCTGAAAGTTTGCACGACTCTGCTTCTTGCAGCTTTTAAAATCTGCAGGTTAACTACGCTGTCTAGCTGTTCTTCGCACGAGCAATGCGCTTAGATTGAACAACGGGAAAGATCTATATCGACTTAGCTACAACCCAGTAGGTTTGAATATTTTCTTTCCAAAGGTGGTTAAGTCTGTGCGCTGCATGGTGTCTCACAAGGCTTCCCATTTCATAGTGGGAGAGTCTTCCGGCTATGAAGGCCACGTTCCAGCTCGAATGATTAAAAATGGTCCGCTAGATGGGCTGAGACATCTTGGTGACGTCAATGAAAAGGTTCCCCCATCTTTGTTGATGCGATGGAAGCTTTTTAGTCCGAGCTTGATCTTGCGGTACGTCTGACCAGGATTAGACCTGGTTGATGCAGACTTCGGTTGTGACAATAAACAAACAACAATCAAAAACTAAACTAGAATTTAAAAGGACTTGGCAAGGGGGAAAAAAATCCCACAGGAAAAGGTTGCAAAGGCCGGACTAAAAATCGCTAAGAAGAGTAAGTTTGTCAATCTTTTCAATTTTTCTCTTTTATATTTACATCTTTGGACAACACATTCGTTTTTGCTTGTTTAAATCAATAATACATTTTATAACTGAGTTACAATGCTTAGTTACCTAACAATTTTAAAATATATAAACTCCACGTACACAATCCACCTGAATTGTTTCATTTATTTTGTCTCCTGTAATAGGAAAAAAAATGGGGAGGGGTGGGTGGGAAATCGAAAAGAGAGGGATGAGCTTAGGATGCTGGTTGAATTATTGACCAAACTGACTCTATATCATCTGTCGGAAAATTCGACCTATACCATGTTTGGAACAACATTGTTAAAAAAGAACACATCCGAACAGCTAACCTCAGGATTTATCATTATTTATTGATTATCTTTCATTTCAATAAAATATGGCAAATAAGTTCCATATATAATGAATACCATACACCCGGTAGTACTGGCTGCTGTCTATAAACTAAATGAATAAATCCATTTATAAACCTAACATACAGTTTTCTAACATATCATATGACACATTATAATATTTGTTTCTTGATTGCCTTGATAAACTTGTATCATACATCACTCAATTTATAAATGAATCTTTTGGCGTCGGGCATTATGCCCTCACGTTTTAAACAGACTATTGTATGGCCCTTGCTGAAACAGAATGACCTTGACATACATGTAATGAATAATTTCAGAACAGTTTCAAATTTGACTTTCCTCTAAAAAAAATCATTGAAAAGGTTGTTCTTAGCCAAATTGAGTTTCATTTAATTAACATCGATTTGAAAGAGGTCCGTCAGTCTACATATAAACGCAAGCACAGTAGAGAAACGGCGCTCTTGAAAGTTAATTCTGACCTTCTCAAAGCTACAGACTATTGGCGCTTCTAGATTTATCTGCTGTCTTTGACACATAAGATCATAATGGTTTAATTAAACGACTTCAAACGTCTTTTGCAATTAAGGGCATAGCCTCGCAATGGTTTGTTTTATATCTGGATCAGAAAGCTAAGAGAGTGAGCGCAGGGGGATTCCGTCTAAAGAAAGTTCCATGAAATTTGGTGTCCCCCAGGTCTCTGTGTTGGATCTCATCGTGTTTTCTCTACATACTCTCAACCACTCTCTCTCTCTCGTTTTGAATAATCACAATTTCAGTTGCCATGCTCTAGACACTCACTCAGCTCCATAAATCTGTTAAGAGAGAATGCCTTCCCTCCCTTATAAATTCTCTCCATGTGTATAAAAGATATTTCAGCCTAGATGACATCTAGAAAACTAAAACCCAACAAAGAAAAGACAAAGATCATGTTCATAAGCACCCCCCAAAACTAAAGTCATTAAATTTATCATCTCTTAACATATGTGGAGAAGAAATCATTGTATCACATAGAGTTAAAAATGTAGGCATCTTTATAAATTCAAACATCACTGTCGATCATCAATTTTTATTACGATCCTTGTCATAATTATGAGAGAGATGAAATTTGGAACAATCTCCCGGCACATCTGAACATTTCGGATTCTTTTTCAAACATTTAGATCTAATTTAAAACATAGTTTTCCGACAGGCATTTTGAAATCGGCTAAAACCTTTTCAAGCTTATCTATCTGCATATGAAATAAAAAAAATGTAATGGAATTAATTAGTTTATTGAGTAATATGTGTTACATTGATCATTTGTTTTAGTGATAGCGATATTTCATTCCGTGTAATAATTATATGTAAAGTTCTATAAATTGTTGCTTAAATGCGTATGTATTTATATTGTTACTTTCGTACTACACTATTATACTGTAATAGAAATACTAGCATTTTAATTTGGCAAATACCTATAACTAGGTAAACATTTTATTCACAATGCATATCACGCATATCATGTATTTTTTTTTATTATTATTTCTTCTTCTTTTTCTTTTTCTTCTTCCTGGCCGTTTCTGGCTACTCATAATAAACAGAATAGGTTGATGCAAAATTCATACTGCAGCCTAATGCATGGGTGCATGTATTCACAGAGCAAAAATAATTCAATAAAGCCAAAGAAGAAGAAGAAGAAGAAAGAAGAAGAAGAAGAAGAAGAAGAAGAAGAAGAAGAAGAAGAAGAAGAAGAAGAAGAAAAAGAAAAAGAAGAAGAAGAAGAAGAAGAAGAAGAAGAAAAAGAAGAACAAATACCTCCTTTTCCCATTCAGATTTTTATAGTTCAGCTATTGAGGGATCTTCTCTATTTTTAATGTTCCTTGTCTTTTCTACCTGCTTTCTTTCAGCACAGCCTGACTGCGGCGGGTCCTCAATACTGAATAGCCAAATAATAATTTTGACCTCCTTGAAACACAAACAAAATTTGTTCTTTCTGTTAGTACAGTAACAAGAATTTCTATAGTCTACCAAGAATTTCAGCTGCAAAGAAACCAATAACTTTTGGAAATACAACAGTGACCGTGTCTACATACAATAATTATTTTCAAGCTCAATAATCCTATATGGATGTGGTATATTAACTTTTTTTTATGAGCACTGTCATTTATTCTAAATTTATGCGGTCATTTTGGTGTTAGGAAACGATCTTTTGGCTTTGACAAGATACTCTTATTGTTGTTTTTATGCTTGTTTCTTTGTGTATTTTTTGCCCTGCTCTTTTAGTTTTCTCTTTCTGCCATAACTAGTTCACTTCTGTTATTGTTCGCTTCTTCATAAAGGGCAAGGAGTAAAATGTGTGCCATATACTTCTTGTTTGTGTGTATTTTTTAAGGAGTAAAATGTGTGCCATATACTTCTTGTTTGTGTGTATTTTTTAAGGGGTTGGGGAACCCGATAATTCAACTAAGTATGAAACACTTATTTTCTTTTGGCAGATGAATTCATTCTTAAGTTTAAAGTAGATTGTTTCATACTTCTATTTTATCCCAGAAATGACGTTTATATTATTTAAATTTTTTTAAATCCGAAATTTGACCCATCCTCTTTAAAGAGAAATTGTGATAGAATAATAAAAAAAAAAGAACATCGTGGGCGCGTAATAACAATCATTATTGATTAAAAAGAGAACAGTTGAAAGAGTGGAATGATTTAAATATCTCGGGATCATTATTGATAACCAAATCATTTGAAAAGAACACGTGGATTCATTGAAAAAAATTTAAAACGAGGTTGTAGATTGTTTAATGTTGACAAAGAACTGATGAAAATTTGATTTCCTCAATCACAAATGTTAATGTGTTCGTTCAATTAAAAAAACAAATAGTGTAAAAACATTCGTAAAGAAAACAAGAACATGTTGAATTAGACAATTATAATGGAAAGCTAGTGCTGCATAACGACAAAACCAGAGTGACCCTCCTAAAACAATGTAACAAGCCAAAACTCAAATCCATATAGGCAACACTCGTCCGCCTTTAAATGAATCCAGTAACAGTTTCATGGCTAGGAGTGGTAGCTACAGGATACCAAATACGGAGACAAACAGACACAAACAATCATTTTTCCAACGAAACATATTAAATGCTCATATGTAAATAGTCAATAGTCCTGGGGCTATATCTTGTTTATTAATTTAAAAGTTGTATCCCGTTGTCTATTTATTTTAAATTACATTTGTACCTCTAGATTAAATCATTTATTTTGAAAATTTTATCTCTCTGTTTAATAATTTTAAACCGAGCTTACTCTTAAACAAATACAGATATTTATATTTCCTTATTCTAATTTTATTTTGCATCCATAAAATAATTTATTTTAAAATTGTATCTTTTTATTGATCCATTTTAAATTTGACATGCTCTTAAACAAAAAGATATATTTATAATAATGTATGATGATGATGATGATGATGATGATGATGATGATGATGATGATGATGATGATGATGATGATGATGATGATGATGATGATGATGATGATGATGATGATGATGATGATGATGATGATGATGATGATGATGATGATGATGATGATGATGATGATGATGATGATGATGATGATGATGATGATAATGATGAAGATGATGATGATAATGATGATGATGATGATGATGATGATATATTTAAAAAAAAGATATAAAGGTATTACACATCTGCAAAAGAGGTCAATTATCTCTATTGAAATACTAGGATTGCTTATGCAATAAACATAATACTGTGTCGTGAATAAAACAATGTAAAGGTATCATTTGTTACTCTTGACTACTTCCTTAAACATGAGTACTCTACCTGGCTTGAGAAACCGCAGGAAAACCATTTTCAAAGCGTTTCATATTTATACCGTTCGGGATTCGAATACTTTTTTGTTTATAAAAAAATGCAACACGAAGTTGTTACTATTGAAGTCGTGAATTGTACCAGATACCTTCCAATCCGCCTGTATAATACTTTTAGTAGTTCACCACAGCACCATTCTCTGGTTTCATTACCACGTTCAAACTGACTTTCTAAAGAGACAATAACAATGCCTTGCGGGAAGGAAGTGAAACATAATATCGATGGTGATAACCTTGGACTAGTACATCGAACGTTTCGCCTTTCGCGCTCTAGAGTATTACATAAATTATTATTTAAGACCTGAGAAAGTCTAATCGATTTTCTGGCCCATAGTGACCTCAACTAAAACTATTTAACACCTTGTCGCGAAAAATCGCTACTGGCGTGCTGCTGGGGTTAAATAACACTCGGCTTAACATATAGACTATCAAATAAATTAGGTCTCAACGAACCCTACATTCTCCAGCAGCTGGATAAGTGCTCTACTTATCTGCCGTGGACTCCGTCTGACCTTGGATTCCTTGACTACATATGATGATCTTAGAAAATGTTCTCTTGAACTTAGAGCTCATCTTGTAGTAGAAGAAAATGTTTATTGAGGATGATATTGCCTGAAATACTCCGCTGAACGTGAACATAATGATAGTCAGGTTTCCCAGGTATGGGTCATCAAACCGAAATGGTGGGTATATAATCTGCGCGAAGAAGTTTGCGACGTTTGGAAAAAAACAGATAATAAAAATCATACTAATGGCGATGATCGTTCTGACGATTCTGTTCTCCTTGTCGCTGGATTTCTCGCTCTGGCTGGCCGTATCCCTGCGAAACTGGAGGCTCCTTCTCAGTCGGATCACGAGGAAGATGGTGGTGATGACCACGATGAAGAAACAGGTCGTGGACGGGATGGCGAAGAAACAGAAGTAATAGAAGCCTTGTTTCTTGGCCTTACTGTCATAGGGTGGCCCGGTGTCCGCGTACAGCAGAGACAGGAAGGCCGTCAGGTAGACCATGATCGCCAGGACCAAGTACACCACTCGGCGCCGCGTCAGGAACGTCTTGATCTGGCGGAAAAGGGGGTTGGTGCAAATATGTACATTAATAAAGAAATATTGTTCGGTTTAAACATTTTTCAACGTTTCGTGTTGTTTGTCTATCTTTTTTGGGATATTTTTTCGAACTCGTTCAATTATATCTGGGTAGAAGTATTTCGAGTGATTCTCAATATTTCTTTATTTTAAATATTTATATAAACTCAAATTCTCCATAAGAAAACTAAAAAAAGCACAATCCATAACTTGGAGCCCATATTTTGGTACCGTGTTGATTAATCGCGATAGCAATATCAAAAATGCTCCTTTGAGTGTGCAAGATATTGGAGCGATTATTGAATTTTGGTTTTAAAAATACGCGAATAAGTCTAAAAATTGTAATATTAATTGATTTCGGACAATATAATTTTTCAAAAAAAAAAAAAAAAAAAAAAAAAAAAAAAAAAAAAAAAAAAAAAAAAAAGCCTTTAGGGGGGGGGTTATGAAGAATGCATTTCGGAAGATATAATTTTTCAAATAAAAAATAAACAAAACAAGCCTTTAGGGGGTGGGGTATACGTTGAAACATATGCCATACAATTTGTAAAATTAAGGGAAATATAACGATCATATCTATTCTGAAACATAAGACATTCAAATTAACGTTGTTTCCGGGAGCTGTTCACCATCGAACTAATGAATGCATTCTAAAGTTTGACATTCTGCGCAGATCAGGTGAGGCTGGACAGATTTGTTTCCAGGTCCTATTACATATTGATGACAATCACATGGACTTCCGTTTACTGAATCAGCTCACTGCAGGAACTCCGAGTCCTGACCTTTTGCACTTGTGACTTAGCGGGAAAGTTAATAGTGGCGTTTCACTGTCCAAAAAGCAGTCCACCCAGACTGCCGTAATAAATCTGAAACCGAAATGAGGTTTTGGCTCCTTTTTCTGCACTGCAAAATGGTTTTTATATGATGATGTCATACGATCAATTGAAAGATTTCAAAGAAAACCTTTAGATTAAAAAAATTAATATATATATAAAACCAGGATGGATCATTACGAGTCTAAAATGTTTGTAGCCCGATCGTTAAATTCCGTTGCAAAGTGGCCATCACTTATTCATCAGTGTCGTACCAGAGGCACTAGAACTGTTCTGATCATATGGCGCTGCCATTCGACATGGCGCGTCGACCTCAAGGTCATACGATCAATTGAAAGATTTAAAAGAAAACCTTTAGATTAAAAAAATTAATATATATATAAAACCAGGATGGATCATTACGAGTCTAAAATGTTTGTAGCCCGATCGTTAAATTCCGTTGCAAAGTGGCCATCATTTATTCATCAGTGTCGTACCAGAGGCACTAGAACTGTTCTGATCATATGGCGCTGCCATTCGACATGGCGCGTCGACCTCAAGGTCTGAAAGTGGAAAGCAGCGCTGCTGTTGATAGACACTGGCAGTATAAAACTCATCCAACCAAGTACAATCCCTAAGGAATAGCTATTGGTAAACGCTCCATTGGATGTTCTGATCAAATTGCCATGCCAGTCTAAAACTGGGAAATCGTATCTAAATTCATGACTATCTTAAACCATTCCCTGAGAGATCTGATAAATATGTCATTTATAAAGAAATTAGTTTTTATCCATCTGCCAAATAATTAAATGAAACACCACTGGAGCGACGCACTATCTTCCAAGAAAGCTACACTTCACTTATCTAGCGCCTCGCCTCCTGTTTTGTTGTTGTTATTGTTATTGTTGTTGTTGTTGTTGTTGTTGTTGCAGTTGTTGTTTTTGTGTTGTTTTTACAGAGCATTTTGTCATACCGGAAGGAAATAACAATAGTTTTCCTTTAAAATCGCTTCTGTGGCAGAGAAAATTATACATGTTTCAGATCCGGGATACAGAAGTTTAGCTGGAAACAAAACAATTAATCGCAATGAAAGTTTAAAATAGGATTGGGATTTTAGGTGGCTGGGTTCGCAGCGCTGTGGAGTGACAGTAAATAGTTTCCCTGTTCCACATAAACTACATGTTAATCGAACCATACATACTAACGTTTTATGCTCAGGATGTTAGAATTTTTGTTCCCTATACAGAGATTTACAATTAATTGTGGACGAAAATCGACTCATTTCCTCATAATGCAGTTTCGTAATTGCTTTATTGAAGGGAGAAAGAACGGATTCGTCCATTGATTTTTTTCCGATTAATTTAATTTTAATAAGTTTACGTCTCCTAAGCTTTCCAAGAAGTTGTGTACACCTAAGTAGATATAGGCCCGGATTTATAAAATCGTCGGAATTGAATTTTCTGTCGGAAAGGCACTTTTCGACACAACTTCCGATACTTCAGAGCCTCTCAAAGGCTTACTGATAAATGTATGATTCAAGAATAATTCTCAAATTTCTTTTTTGTATTGTGTTAACACTAAGGGTTAGAATTTCATATTTACTCTTAATCAGGGAAAGGGAGAGGGGCGGTTGTATTATGGTCTGCACCAGATTTTTCTTTACTGCGAAACAATAGCTTCATTTTTTTAGACAAATTGAAGAACAAGTGAAATAATGCGCGGCAAAAGTGTAGGTATTATAATGTGTACTGTCGTTTTGTTACCCACTCTATAATGGTTATTTAGGTCCAAGCTTTATATGTCAATCTTTGTTATATAGTGGGGCTCATTGTATTATCTCCAGTTTATTTTTATTTTTTTTTTTTTTTTTTTTTTTTTTTATTTAATCAACCCCTCCATATCAATCTAGTTTGCACATAAAATCATATAGTTCAAAAGCATTTCAAATGGTTTTCATTTTTTGTTGCAATGAAGAGTTTCTGTAAAATTTTATAGGTAAATAACATAAAAGAATGGAGATATCAAGTTTCCTATAAAGGTTTATAGCAAAACCTTGATCATCATCAGAATACTCCTGTTTTATAAAAGAAATAATTGTATGAAATAAAAATCTGTTCTATATTTTAGCTGCTATAAAATCAGTACAAATATTATTAATTATGATGATATCTGTTGTTTATGAAAGTTTTATTAATTAAAAGTGTACACAACTGAATTATCAAGAAATAAAAGCCATGCATTGACACACAAAGTTCTCAATTAAATTAGATTGATGTAGAAATTATGTGATTGTGGTCTTGTTCTTTGTTGTTTTTTTTGGCTTCTCCTGTCCTTAGTAAAGAAAAATCTTTAATTATAGGTTCAGATACTACCAATAGTAGTACATGTATTACATGTACATGTACTACCATCAAGAGTTAATATTTTGCAGTTTAAATTGTTAAAACTAATTTCAATGTTATTTAATTTTAAAATCAGTACAGTCATTGAGTCTGCATTAGAATACTGCTTTTTTTTTTAAAATAATATCAAGCGCTTTTTTCAGTACAGACAATACATTCAATGATTCGAAAGATTACTTTTTTATTTTTTTTAAATACTGAACTGTCATACGTGATATATTGAATAAATTGCTGTTAAAATCCAGCTATAATACTAGTATAAGAATGCATTGAAATTCAGACGATGTGCAGGAAGCTGAGGCAATATCACGGCAGAATAAATACGTTATTTCAAAATGAACAGTAAAAGCGCACAATGGCGCTTTCTCAGCAGCAGCAGTAGTAGTAGTAGTAGTAGTAGTAGTAGTAGTAGTAGTAGTAGTTGTAGTAGTAGTAGTAGTTTTAGTAGTATGTTAGTAGTAGCCATAGCAGTAGGCTAGTAGTAGTGATAGCAGTTGAAGCAGCAGTTGCTCTTCTTTGTGTTGTAATAGCAGTGGTTCTATAGCTGCATGTAGTTACTTTTGTTGTTACTTTTATATAGTTTGTATTGGCAATGGGTACTTGTATTTCAATCTAGATCTATGTGGTGAATAAGGTAAAAAATATAACGCGTATGTCTAGATCTAGAATCTGGTTATCTGGAAACTTTTTAAATGATGAGTGTTGCTTTTTTCTGCATTGTACAACAGATCATTAAGATCTTAATGGGTGTGTGCTGTGTAAGAATTCTTTCTCAGCATAATATCTATCTTGTCAGTTTCTACTGTTTCTATAAGAGTGTTGATTCCTATCTCTTCCGTGTTTCTTATGGTCTAGCTTTGGAAAATATAATCGTTAAAACCGTAGGGCCTCCATTTTTTGGGAATTAACAGTTGAAGGATAGATCAAAATGTTAATGTTAAGCTCGGGAATAAATGGTATCAATAGAAAATGCTCTAACAGTCACTGGTTGTTTTTGCGTGTCGGCAGATATCTTTGTCGCCTGTTGCTATCCAATGTAAACAAAATGAGGATACTCAGGTCGTTAAGACATTTTTATGTTTTTTTGTAAAATAATTGTTAAAGAGCTCTACTTTGGTTTCCGATAAATCGTAATTTTCACAAAATAGATTCAACAACGAAGATTACACGACAGAACTTTATTAATCCGAAGTTTTTACAACGATCGGAATTTCTTCCCCGACGAAACTTTCCGACATAACTTTCCGACGATTTTATAAATCCGGGCCAGATATAATTCAACCCAGCGTTGTAAATATCCCTTGAACTGCTACGACGTGTGCGTAAAGTCATTAAACGATATGCATTTGGGCATGACGATCATTGTTTGAAGAAACGTTACATTTTGTATCACCTTGTTTTAACAAAAAGGCCACTTGCACCACAAAGAGACACATCGGTTTTTTTCCAATTCTATGAACACAACATTATTCGTAAACCTATGCTGATAGATTGAGGGAAGCTTGAGTGAGATGTAATGCCGTCGTGATGAGCATTTTATGACTGTACTTTTAATACTTATTTTGTGTTATTAACCCGTATTATTACTAAGATATTTTGCGTCACGAGGAAAGTAAGAGAAAGACAGCATTGTAAATACTGAGAACCTTAAAAGGTATTAAAACGTTTATGTATACAAATTTAAGAAAGAAAGTCCTTCAAAAAGGACTGCAACGCACATGAATTTATTTTAACGGAGTCGAAAAATATTGTATTATTAGCAGATTTTAAGACAGCCCTTATTCATTTTTCAATATGGTACCGTTTGAATATAAAAAATTGAAGTTTAAAAAAAATATTTTAAAGTTTATTTGTCACTCTAATATCCAATAAAAGAAAATCAAATTCGTTCTCAGCTTGCAACAAAAACAACTCCATATTACAAGTTTGACAAAATGGGGCTCTTCCTTTTTGTAAATTTCGACACTAATGAGTTATCTCAGACTGAGTAAATATCTAGACAAATTGTGTCTGTATATGGTGGTCGTATTAGAGAGAGAGAGAGAGAGAGAGAGAGAGAGAGAGAGAGAGAGAGAGAGAAGAGAGAGAGTTGAGTTGAGTTGGTTTAACGTCCAACATCAGCACTATATAGGCTATATTGTGGACGGGTCCCAAGACGGACGTCTGACAATTTTATGTGCTGCCACACACGAGACAGGGCGGGGATATCGTGACTCCTGGTCACATCATACTGACACCGACCCAACCAGTAGAGAGCGCAACCGTCCGGATTCGAACTCGGTACCTTTTGCGTCAAAAGCCGATGTTCTACCCCTGGACCACCGCGCCCTTTTTGCTCCTCCGATTCACAGAACTGCTTCGTTTATTGCTCAAAAATCTTTGGTGTTGTTTCTTTTTAATTAGATCTAGTGCAAATTTAAAATGGGTGATCGGCGGCACAAGAAAAGCCCTTAGAGATTATAAAAAATATGCAGCATTTGCCGACAAATCTTAGCATGCGCTTTGAAAAGGTGTATCAATTCTAAAATTCAGCGAGCAGAGAATGATCGCAATTAAAAAATATTTCCACGACTAATACACAAAAAACATAATAATGATGCCAAAATTACCTAAGAGAAAAATTGTATTTATTTTTAAGTAAAAACAAACAAACTTCGGTCCTTGTTTATTGTCTCCATGGTCTCAATATATTTATGTGTAAATACAGAACTCAAAGATAGCCAGCACTTGTTCGGCCACATTATACTGTTACAGGGAGAGCACAAGGTTGGCAACACCCTCAACACCACCATGCTCCCTAAAGACATTTTATTAAAGTCTAAAGTTAAATGCACGGCCACAAAGAAGGCTGCGGTTACTCATATATACACGGTCTGCTGAAGACACATACGGTAACGTATCTTCTTTTTTATTATTATTTATCGCTAGTATAAACAGTTTGCATTTTTTCGGTTGATATAATAAATGTGGAAGGAACCGCAGTTTCTGCAAAGGAAAATCTCTGACAGCAAACAACTAAAACCGTTTGTTGTAAAATTATAATTTACAATTGCCACGAATGGTAGTATATTTTTTCAGAGTTAGTGTTTAAATGGGAAGCTGATTATAACCTCTATTTGAAATAATTATCTGTTGGGATTGCACGAACTTTTTAAAAACAAACAAGATCTATTTTTAAAACTATGCGTCTAAGAGTTTTTTTTTTTTAGTATTGGTCTATCTGAGTTCTTGAAAAGCTGCAATAAATCTGCTCGCATAGGCAGTGCTCATCTCTCTCTCTCTCTCTCTCTCTCTCTCTCTCTCTCTCTCTCTCTCTCTCTCTCTCTTTCTCTCGTTTTGTCTGTATGTATGTCTGTCTCTCTGGTCCTCATTCTTTATCGTCGGTCTATTTCTCTCTGTTTCTGTCTGTCTGTCTGTCTGTCTATCTGTCTGTCTGTCTGTCTATCTGTCTGTCTGCCTGTCTGTCTGTCTTTAAGTATCCCCTCTCTCTCTTTCTCTCTCTCTCTCACACACACACTTTCTCTCTCTCTCTCTCTCTCTCTCTCTCTCTCTCTCTCTTTAATGTATTATATATCTAACATCTCCTAGACTCTCCGTTAGATCTTATACGGCGATGCAATCAACCCATTCCTTCAAATTTCCATGCTTGAAATCTCATACAACGCGCGGGTTTTGATACTATCATTTTAAATTAAAGAAAATTTTTGGTTAAACCTTTATAGCTCATTAAAAAATCTGGATTGGAATATTTTAATTTTCATTTGTTTTAAATGTATTTTTTTACTATGTCATGTAACTTTGTTGGAAATACCATTCTTGCTTTGTTAAAGACATTTTCTTTTTAAACTTCTGTGCTTTTTCTAAGGCTGACATTGTTGATATTTAATGGAAAAATACATAAAACGAACGATTAATTGAATTGTAGAAATACAATGGATATCAATTTCTTTGGCTTCTTTATAAGAAATCGATAAAAAAAAGACTGACTTTAGTCTAACAAAGGTTTTGTTAAAGCGTAATAATATTATCTAGAGTTTGGCTCTACTTTCCCACGGAATCATTTTTGTTCTGAAGGGAAACTATCTAGTTTGTCTTGTTTTTCAAATAGAAAAGAGAACTATTTCTTCCTCCAAGCTATCTGCCTTACCCGTATCTACCAAACAAATGTCAGTTAATTAAACTCAAAGCTAAGTATAAACTTTTGGGAACTGAGATGTTACTGGTAAAACCATACCTTCAAAGGAAACACAACACACAGGCATCTCTCTGTGGAAATGAGGGCCGTCATCATGGCGGAGCCACAAACAGAGACCATCATGGCGGGGCTGAGCGAGATGGCTACCATGGTAGTGGTCACCCCCGAGCTCAGCTCCCTCAACACGGGGCTGTAGAACAGCTTGAGCAGGAAGGTCACCAGCGACAGGCACAGGTCCACCAGCGACAGCGCGAAGAAGTTGATGTTGGAGCTCTCTGAAAAGCCCATCTTGCTGTAGACGATTATGTTTGCAGTATTGGTGAAGACCCCGAACAGAGAAATAAAGGCGCATAAAGCGAAGTCGTTAACTAAAGAAAACATGTCCAGAACAGCAAAACTGACGAGCGGTTTAATATGAGGTCCGTTGACTGTCTCATTGTCACCACTCAGTGTGGGATATAATTCCGTTGTCAGTTCCATTTTAGCAGTCCTTGGTGGCAATACGGCTTAACCCATTCACTTTATAGCAAATAAAAAAGTTCCTTCAAAGTCGATTCGGCTGTTAAGGCGTTTATTTTTTCAAAGAGACCCCAAACACCTATGGCGACTTGAATATACTCTTAGCTATTCAAAATTGAGAAAAACTACGCAGCTGTCATTGAACATTGTCAGATGAAGAGAAATGTAATTGTAGAGGACATTACAATTTTTTAAAGAACTAAATTAAATACGCTGCAGGTATAACAAATTGTACTCGCGTATTAAAAATACATTTCCTTTGAAGTCTTTTTTTCAAAATCACCTCCATTTTATCGAATCCATGCAATTTTGTAATATGAGTGAAAGCTTTCGACATCTTAGTAAAAGTTGCTTCCAAAAATTTTTTTTGTTATTTCTATTCACAACTTTTTTTTTACACTAAAGTTTACCACAAAACTGCTCTTTAAAGTTCTTTTATTCAATAAAAATTGAAATCATAAAGGATGTGTAAAAATTTCTCAAAGACGAGATTTTGCTTGATTGCAAAGTTGGTAAGATTAACCACATAACAGTTAAGCATAGTGGATGATTTTTTCTTGGCCATGATAACTCACAGACTGAGTAGAATAACGCAAAGTCGTTGGTCAAGTAAGTCAACACCAGGCAAGAGAGGGCCAACATGTGTGAGGTTTAGACTCACGCGCCCTCTTTCCATTAAGGCCAGCCTCTCGTGCTGGGCTTAATCTGCGTCTCATTCCAGATTCAACATAACTCAGCTTTCAGCGGCCGCACTAACATTTAAAGGGGGTACCAGCGGAAACCATTAAGTTATTATAATGGTACAAGTTGAGTACATGTATGGTATTGCCGACTACGTGGTAGCAGTGGCGGAGAAATCTAGCTATTTTTTTGAATACTTGTTACAAAAATGAGTTATTGCAAACATTTCAGCTTATCAAAATGCTGTTAAAAGTTATACTGACTGTAAAAGATTTATCAACGCGTTATCGCTTATCCTCTTACATATAGTTTTTTACTATTGCACCCAGGATGTTTCTTGAGCTGAGAATTTTCATTTTTTTACGCTAGGCGAAAAACTTGTCCAATTTTGACTAATAGAGTATATTTTTATTTTTATCGTGGTGAACTAAACTGGTGAAATACAGCAAACCAATGGTATGCTTTTCATTGAAGAGAGTCAGGTCTTTCCGTGAGAGAAACTAATTTCTGTCATTTTATCACGACGAATTTCCCTTGCATCAACATGGTGAAGGCACATTATTAGGCTATATCTTTTATATAGTCATCAAAATATTGGGATTGTTTATGTTTTTTGTATGTTTTTTTTTTAAATTTATTTTAGGGGAAACTTTTTTGGAATGTATGGAGTAAGAGTCACTGAGAAGGAATAGTAGAACACAAAAAATAGGAATAGAAAAAGACGCAGCACACCTGAAAGAAATCTATATTTATATCGATGTTTTGCTTTGGCGAGGAGTTAGAATAACTCCGACCATGACGTCAAACGCAAGATAGCGCACTTTCCTAACTTGATACTTTTGCCAGTCCAAACGTATTTTAAACTAAGACATTGGATATTAATATTTTACTATAACGTTATAAATCTTACGATTGGCGAATACCGTGGTATAAAACAAAGATTTAGAAATGTTATCTTAAAGTATTCTTTCTCTATGTTTAAAAAAATATGTTTACGACACTTTTCTGTTAGAGGTTTTCTTTAATTTCTTGAAATCGCTCTTGCGATAAAGATTCTTAGAAATGTTGATAGAATGCAATTTTCTTATCTAAACAACTGTTATGCTCTAGTACTCTGTGCTATGTTTTATTAGCCCGATATTCTATTAAAAAGTCATACTGAAAGAGGTGCCTAACACATAACAATGCACTTTGAAAGCGATGGACATATTTTTTATTAACTTTTATTCTTTTTAACGAAAATGTTAAGGGAACAAACCCATAATTCTACAATTAGATAAACCAATAAAATGACATAGCTAAAACTGTTCTGAATCTCAAAGATGAACATTTAAATCTTCTTCCTGTATTTTCCTAAAATATAAGTCACGCATGATTATATACTCTGAGCACTAATGCAGTCTTAATCAAGCTATTACACTAGTAATTTTATTACATCTGATGCTCAAATGATTCAATATTACTTTGAAAAGAAGCTGGATCTAATCACAAAGAGAAATTGTTACAGACTGATGTTTTTTATGCCTTCCGATGCCACTGATTATTTGCCATAATTATACCTCATTGCAATAAAAAATGGCCTGTATAATTATAGGTTAGGGAGAGAGACGAACAATTGGGCTTGGTTTCTAAATGTATGTTGGAGTTGAAATTCTCAGATAATAAATACAATTTTGCCTCATACCATGCGTAGGCAAAAACAGCTATAATTTTTTTCCATTTTATTTTCCAAACAATTTACTCACGATCGTTTTAACCATAGACCACTGTGAGTACAACGCAAAGTATAATAGGTTTTCCTATTGCATTAGACTCAATTTGATGTGCTTCGATATTCTAGGCATGAAAAGGTTATTCATTGATTTACATTCTGCAGATTCACAAAGAAGAAACTGTATGCGCCATAATATATTATTTTCTGACCCAGCACTTATCGTAGAAGGCTTCACCATGAAGTTTCCAAATTCAACCCATTTCTTGAAAGGGCGGTTTGATTGTTAGCAGGTATCAGGTTGCTTCAAAGTTAATCGTGATTCCCATAAGTATCAGATTTTAATATTAGAGGGAAATGAAGGTTCCTTCCATTTAGCCAGTGTGTTCTGGATATGTGTGCACACGATAGATGATTGAGACTTGAATTTTGCATTATTTCTGTGATCCTTTATTAAATGGACACTTCTGTAAACAACAGTAGAATTTCCCGCAATTACTTCAGACATTTCTTTGAGTTCAAGTAGAGACAAGACCCACTAGACACTAAGTCTATTGCGAGGCTCCTGTACGAGTAAAAAGAAGTGAAAGCTAGACCGGACCATCGTTGAGGATGCACAAAAATAATACAGATATAACGAATGTTTACAGTTAAATTTTGCAGGTTTTGTAACTTTTTTTTAATCCTTTGACTAAATTGTGAGCTTTTTATTTATTTATCCAAGGTTTTGAAACGCAGTTTTAGTCTTTCATTTAGGCGTATAATAATCTACCATAATAATTCAAAACTTGAAGCTTCAATGATGAACATAAATCACGAAAAGCCACTTGAAAATCCCGCCGTAAACCTTAGATTTATTTCAACCAATAGTCTAAGGGTCGTAAGCAGAACGCCACGGTAACTTACATCCCGTTGAAAGACTTCTTATTCGCACATCTTTAGACGAGTCGTAAGCTTATCACAACGATGTACTAACGAACCGTAAGTGGGGCCGTAAGTACAAAGTTGTAGTAAGCTTACGATTCATCCTATGTAGGCCTATAGGCAAATACGTAAAAAAGCTTGCGATGAGTGGTAAGCTACCGCGATGTACCTACAGCTCGTCATCTAGATCTTTGCTTTACGTATAAACTAATTTCAGCTTCTAGAACAAGGCATTGTTATGCTTATACAAAAAAGGAGAGTTTAGTTCTAGGATCTAGGATTTTTCGTAGGTATTTTAGATCTACAAAATTCTGAAGACCTTAAGTGAACATGTTTTCAGTGGAGAAGTCGCTTAGTGCCCAGAACTTAAATGGTCGTCTTCAGAACTAATGAAACTTAGCAAAAAGCTTTTCATCAAAACTGGGAGACATGGGGTATAAAGCACGTACGTGACGTAGCTTACGTCTCGTTGCAAGCCTTCTTATTATTATATTGTTGCGACAAGACGTAAGATACGTCAAGTTTGTGCTTACTACCCTTGGTGGTCCGAAGTTAAACGCATGGCTTCAAATGGAAGGGTATCGATTCGATCTCCGCTGAGGCCGCCTCCTTTTTTCCTGATGGTTGTGTAATTTGTCGGTGTAATGTGATATGGTATCCCTCTTTTCTGCCTCGTAGTTGTTTTGGATATTCCGCGATCTTCTCTTTCTCCGACTGAGAAATATTCCTGACGATGTCACCGAGCGAGGTCACTAGTTTGCCAAAAAGCAGTAATTACACTACTGAAGTTAATTACACTTGGCATCCATCTGAAAAATATCCGCTCTCATTAAGTTTTTCTCTCTTAGAGTAATAGTTTTGCAAGCGACTGTTTGAATGATTTTCACTAAAGGATTCTGATATAAATATGTGCATATAAAGGTATTAACTGACTTTTCGAATCGTAAAATGTACACGCTTCCAATTGTAAATTTCTCTTACTGTGTTATGAATTTTCTTAGAACACCAGACACCTAGACACCATTTCCTTCATTGTTTTACGTCACTTATGACTGGACCAATATGTAAACCTGGTTTGTTTTAGGATTTTATAAAATAACGTTTTTGTAACGAGTTTTGATTTCGTTTTTCATTACAGCCATGCAGTGGTCTGTTTGTTGCAACTGATGAAACATTGAAGTGGATGCGTAAAAATATTTTATGTGGACAATTAATAAATAAGAAAGGATTTATCAAGCAGGCCCACAATTTGTATAACATTCTTTATGCATATGCTTTACTGTTTATCTTCAGGACTATGATGATACTAATTCTTTCTGTTCACTTTTTCATATTCAAACAAACCTTCTTATCGGAAGTTTGCCAGTTGTGTCCCCGAGTAAACTGCCTTGTTTTTTACACTGCTGGTTGTTACGCTGTCAGTATAATGTGACAGGTCGTATCCCGAGGTCCCGCCCTGGGGTCTCGTCACCGAATATGATCCTCCTTGAGAACCCAAAGGGCGTTCAATCAGAGAGAGCTGCGCTAAAACCCATCTGAGATTATGCTGTTCTACCCGCCAACGACCTCTAATACTATTTTTTTACGTGTGCGTGGAAATAAGACAAATTCAAAAGAGACATTAATTTTAAGAGATATTTTCAGAAAACAGAATAAGAAACGCAATTTTCTTGAAAGCGCTGAAAACTTTATATCTTCTTGAATATCATCGAGTTGTGACAATCACATGAGGCTGCTTTCATACCACCGTGCTTAAAACTTTTCACGTCTGGGCACGAAACAAATAAAATAATTCTTTAAAATCAAATATTACGCCCTTTTTCATGAAGGCAGCAAGTGCTCCAACTCGACCCCAGACAAAAGTCGAGTGAAAACACAGATCTCATGGTATAACAAACCGCTGGGTCAGGTCAACCATCGCTGCTAATGAATCTAATTGTTTTGATCAGAGCATGCAGATCAATTATTTACGATCCCTTGCCCAAACTCACAGCACGGAATAAACACTCTCCATTAGAGATGCACTGAGAGAGCGCCATCTCAACAAGTTGCAGGAGAAATCAATTGGGGACACAATTGTCACTAATCAGTTTTATTTTCCTGGTAAATCTCTGCCTTATCGATTTGTTTGGTTACCGTACTTTGCTTTCCGCTGGAAATAAATACTAAAACACTCCCACAATGCTTGAAAAAAGATTTGAAAAATCGAAAACTACAATCAATAAACAAAATTAATGAAACACCATTCTTTCTCAGTCAGTGGAAGAATCAACGTCGATTTTTAAGACCGTCCTGTTTATCAGATGCTATCATAGTCCCCTAACAATTACATTTATGATAGAAATGAACAGCTCCTATGGTCTGATTTTCTGTTATGATTAAAATGCTGAACAAATTAGGACTTCCAACTAAAAAAATCAACCAATTTTCTTTTATTACATAACTTTTAGGTTTGTCAATTATTATAAATCCAATAATGTTGAAAGAACGTTGTTATCTCTGCAGGTCGTGCCGTATTATCGAAAACAAAACATCAACTGTGTGCCTCAGATAAACCGTACACTCATGAAATTAATTTTAGTGTCAAGTATAGATTCCCTTCTTATATCCTTGATAGGGGATTTCATTTCAGCTCAGATAAAAGGTAAAAATCAAAGTTAATTGAAGCAAAGTGTTTTCATCAATACGCTGAGTAAAAGTCCACCGAGTAGATTAGGACTTCCGTTTCAGACGTCGTCGGTGACGGCTCGTTTTTTTTTTCGTGCCCTCCGTGATCACTATTTTTCTCAGTATCTATCGCTTTTTCCTTGGGATATTTTCTAGTTTCTCCACCATTCATATTTTCTGTATTTAATTTTAGACGTGTGCAGTGTTATCTTCATTCTGTTTACAAGATTATTAATTATTCTAATTTCTTTCGCTGATTAACACACTCAAGAGGGCTGAGTGTATTATTTCATTTAGCCATTTTGTCGCCTCCATAGCCTTGGGCCTATTCAAATTTGGGTGCTACTTTGATTTGAATTTTTGTTGATAGTTTATCCTTTTATATTTCTGATATCTTTCTTACTGATACCAGTAGTATCTAGGTTACATTATACTTTTCCACTCCATTATAAGGTGTCATACGTTTGTGCCTTCTTTCACTTGCA
Source organism: Elysia chlorotica (assembly GCA_003991915.1). NCBI lineage: Eukaryota > Metazoa > Mollusca > Gastropoda > Plakobranchidae > Elysia > Elysia chlorotica. Next base: position 37,197 of record RQTK01001316.1, read on the forward strand.
CGATCCCGTGAATGAGGCTTTCCTATCTTTTATCTTTCTGCGAGAGTGGTTGTGACGGAAATTCTGACTCACCCAAAACCAGCCAGATGGCTTGCACTGAAGAGATTGAGGGCTGTTCTAGCCCTCTCTAGAATAGAACATTAAAAGCCCGTTGAAGGTGACGGAATCTCTGTCAGATCAGAGGCAGACAAGAAAGAAGAAAAGCGGGAAAGGGAAAACCTCTAGTGACCTGACGATACCTGCTACATTTAGGGAGAGGTCTTCCAGCGCCAAAAGAAAGCGCCATCTCCCCCGCCGCTAAGGAGCACGCTAGCCAGGGGGGCAGGCTGGAGAGCTGAGACTACACGTTGCTGACCAAAATCGCCTAACGGACAATGATCAATGGCTAGCGATAATGGACGTTTTAAAGGAGGGCTCCATAAGCTCACCTGCACCATCCTGAAGAATGAGTATCAGGGAATCAGAAAATTACCCTTGGTGTAAAACTACATACAGCTCAATGATGAAAACAACTGCAACCCATCGTATAGCTTATTGCATGGTTCGTGGTAATGAAGTCCTCAGCTAATATTTGATTGACGTCCTGGCAAATAACTGAAACTACCTAGCGACATGTAGGGCGTGATTTAGGTGAAATAATAAGACACAGCAATGTCCTTGTGTTTTCAGGGTAGATAAAGATGGCATGACCAACAGTGGCTGGGGGGAGTATAAGTGTGGTCAGTCTATCCGAACATTTTTAAATGCTCTTTTTTTTCTTTCCCCCTCTCTCTATTCTCCAGATCAAAGGCGAGGGAAATAACAGGCTGGAAATGGTCACATTTCCAGAAATATACAATGTTCTTGAGATGACAGCAGTGGTAAAATAGCCATATTAACCATATTGTGTTCATTGGAGCCATACGTTTATTCCAAACTCATAGTCTCAGCCTCATCAACCCAATATATCATATAATTGTCACAGTGGTCATTAACATATTTTAGTGAGCTACTTGATGTTGAGTTTACTCTAGGTTTTCGACCAAAACATGTATCAAAACATTCCCAAAGCTGTATATTCACCTACGCATAAAGGCAGGTTAGCACAACAAGATCAAACGATGCGACTATCCCTCGTCATGGAGACGCAGGCCGCTTCATCACGCCGGCTCAAGGACCAAGTCCTGCTCTCTCCTTTCCGCCAGGAAAACATGAAAACGGCTGACAAGATACCAGGCCCCAGGGAAACTGCGATGGGAGAAAACCCGGCCCTGACTGGACAGTACTCCGGTGTAAGCCCCGCCACACACTTCAGGCCAAAGCCTCACGTGTCCCTGTCAACGCAGATATCCTTTTACTCACCAGCCAGTTCCACACCAATCCCAACCAGGCTCTGTCCAGTCGACAGAAATCCTCTTATTCCTTCTTATCCAAGACCAGGTTCCAAGTTTAACTGTTCAGCTAATGGCCAAGTGGTTGATCATTCCGTTTCCTATCCAAAACTGCACTTGGATGACTGTAACCCAACTGACATTTGCTTTAACCAAGGCGTTCCGACGCGTAAATCTGCAATTTCTCATTTCACAGAAAATGATGCCGATACCTTGCTCTTTCCTATATCAAATTCTGTTTTTACCTACCCGAAGGACTCATACACATGCACGCCCACATACTGTCTTCATTCTAGACTCTCACATCCAATCGACAAAAATACCTTTACACCAGCGGTGGCTCTTAAACCGTACAGTGTTGTTTCCCTTTCTCCAGAAAGTAACAAAAGTAACACTAAGCTATATTCTTATGCACCAGATCCATTTGGCAAAGATGTTCATACGTGTTGTATCTCATGTCCAGTTGCAAAACACATCGTCCCCTCAGTATCCTCATGCCACTATGACTTGTATTCACCTGAAATCAACAATTTCACACATCGCTGGCAAAAACAAAGATTGGATTTTGGTCCCACCAACAGACAAATCCCTGCTGTTCCCTTCGAAGACAGAAATAAATCTTATGTTGGAGCGTACCCACATCCTTGCTCGGATCTACTTTGCCCAGTACACCCCGCAAACAGACAGATAGTACACCCGGGAGTGTCCTATTTAGCAGACAGAAAAGATTCTCAGTAGAACGTCCCGGGCCGTATGCTACAAGTCAGTATTTGACCCAAAGACTAACCGACACTGGTCAGGCCGTCTATCCAAATTCACGCCCGACTTCTTCTTATAGACAATAGTACCAAAATGCTCACCACGACTATCTGTACTCGACGGGAAGAAAGTTTGTCAACAAAACTCGTCTAACAAAGCCCACTACTTGCCTTGTCTGCAAATAGCGACAGCCTTAGTCCAGGTGACACAAGATTAAATACTTGAATAATCTTAATTGAATAATTTTAAAACCAGACTAACTGTGATCGTGTGTGGCATTACGCATTAGTGTCAGGACATCAGCCTAAAGGAAACTTCGAGAAACTAGGAGGAGTAAAACAAGGGGAGGACTTCTCTCTCTCCTACAAAGAAAAAATGGGTCAATACCAGGTACGAGTCTGCTGATCCATATCTAACCAAAGTTTTCATCACCCATAACGTCGAATCTGGTGCAGACATTTTGTGCTCACATGTCTCTAAATCTAGAGAGCCACCGAACATATATCGGCGTGTAGGTGACAATTTCTTCTGTCGCGGAACATCCCGATGGCTGTACACAATATTTTCGGCGGTGTTTGGTCGCCCATTCACACATTCATGCACACTTGCAAGGAGTCAGAAAATTCCTTAAACTCACACAGGCACACCAAGAAACGAAAGAAAATATACATTTTTAAATACTTCACAAAATGAAATTATGCTCGAGGGGCCCATTGAATTTTGATCGATGATTTTAAGTATCAAATCAGATTTTTTTTTCTACAATGCTTCTTCGGTGAGAAAATAGTCAGTGAAAGTTCGACCAGTCCAGACATAAAGAGTTTTCTTAACTCAGCAACGAGACAAAGACGGAATCGGTGAGTAGGAATGAACATTTTAATCCTATAAACTTTTCTGTCAACTAGATTGCTTATCGGCGCAAAGACTAAGCCTTCTACCTGAATGTTTGCACAACTTGAATAGACTGATTACTTTAACTTACGGTGACTAGATTTTTCGATGACATAAACTACCGCCTCTATGAACGCAGTTTAAGGGCCCTTTTATAAGCCACCGAACATATTTCGGCGTGTAGGTGACGTAATAGGCCAATAACGGAAAAACTTTCATTCTGTGCAAACACAATTTCGCACAGACCAACCAAGAGAAAAAGAAAAAGTGTGCATTTAAAAAATACTTTACAAAGGGAAATTCTGCTCTAAGGCCGCCTTAAATTTTGATCGCATATTTCATTAAGCTTATCAGTTGTTTTTTAACGATGCTTCCTCGATGAGAAAATGTGACCATTCACTCACTCAGGCACGGAGCGAAGACGGCTCACGTGCCCGCCGAAATAGGCCAGTAGAAATAATAAAAAAAAAATTATTCCTATAAAATTGCTTGTCGCCCAAAGTGTTTATCGGCGCAGAGACTAAGCCGTCTATTCAATGTTTGTAAAAATTCCATAGACTGATTCTTATGCGTTACGGTCCCTAGATTTTCGGTGACATAGATAATAATGTCGTCTCTATGGATGCAGGTTAAGAAGACTTGCAAGTTACCGCGACGTTGTACTTGCTACTTCTTGTCACCATATAGGATCCCTCATGGAAACCAAGGAGATGTCCAAACCGGACTCTCTCTCTCTTTCTCTCTCTCTTTCTCTCTCTCTCTCTTTCTCTCTCTCTCTCTCTCTAATGATAATGATAATAATAATAATAATAATAATAATAATAATAATAATAATAATAATAATAATAATAATAACAACAACAATAATCCACGATCGATCCTCAGCCCCCAGGTTCCAGCTCCCTCACCATTCACTAAGAAATCAAGAAATCGATACGAGTTCCTGGACCTGGTTACATTCGCCTGTCTTAATTCAAATCATTATGTCACAATAATGTCAGCGAGTGGTACAGCTGAGCTTACTGCTGACGTCATGGCTACAGGTCTGAGACTCTGACTCCCAGGTCGCCGAGACGATCCCCCATTGGTTATTCTCCTCACGGAGCCCAAGACTGGGTCTATAGTGTGGCCGTGTGGCCGTGTGGCCATGTTTGTATAGGCTTATGGTCGGGGTCTCACAGAGTAGGTGCTTGTTAGTGCTATGGTCTTCTGTCGCGGAACATACCGATGGCTGTACACAGTATTTTCGGCGGTGTTTGGTCGCCTATTCACACATTCATACACACTAGCAAGGAGTCAGATTATTCCTTAAACTCACACAGGCACACCAAGAAAAGAACAAAAAATTATACATTTTTAAATACTTCACAAAATGAAATTATGCTCGAGGGGCCCATTGAATTTTGATCGCTGAATTTAAATATCAAATCAGATTTTTTCTACAATGCTTCTACGGCGAGAAAATGGTCAGTGAAAGCTTGACCAGTCCAGACATAAAGAGTTTTCTTAACTCAGCAACGAGACAAAGACGGAATCGGTGGATATGAATGAACATTTTAGTCCTATAAACTGTTCTGTCAACTAGGGTGCTTATCGGCGCAAAGACTAAGCCTTCTACCTGAATGTGTGCACAACTTGAATAGACTAAATAATTTAACTTACGGTGCCTAGATTATTCGGTGACAAAAATCTGTCGCCTATTTCGGCGTGTGTGTGACGTAATAGGCCAATAACGGAAAAACTTGCATTCTGTGCAAACACAAGTTCACACAGACCAACCAAGAGAAAACGAAATTTTGATTGCAAATTTCATAAAGCTTATCAGTTGTTGTTTTTTAACAATGCTTTCTCGATGAGAAAATGTGACCATTCACTCACTCAGCCACGAAGCGAAGACGGCTCACGTGCCCGCCGAAATAGGCGAGTAGAAACTTAAAACAAAAAATTATTCCTATAAAATTGTCTGTCGCCCAAAGTGTTTATCGGCGCAGAGACTAAGCCGTCTATTGAATGTTTGCAGAAATTCCATAGACTGGTTCCTATGCGTTACGATCCCTAGATTTTCGGTGACATAGATAATAATGTCGTCTCTATGGATGCAGGTTAAGAAGACTTGCAAGTTACCGCGACGTTGTACTTGCTACTTCTTGTCACCATATAGGATCCCTCATGGAAACCAAGGAGATGTCCAAACCGGACTCTCTCTCTCTTTCTCTCTCTCTCTCTCTCTCTCTCTCTCTCTCTCTCTCTCTCTCTCTTTCTTCAGAGAACCTACGACATAAGAAATACAAACGCCCAGTGTGACAGTTTTGGTCTGTGGAGCCACTTGCCCTTCCATCGAACCTAGACCACCGAGAAGAAGGAAAGGAGACCTATAAATCAGCATCGATGGTTCACGTCGTGCTTTCTTTGCGATTCACATACTAACATGCTGTAAAGAAGGAAACATACATCTCCAATGTAAATGACTTTATTAAACAATCCCTCTTTCAATAAATAAAAATGGTCTTGTTACCACCCATGCATCTGTAAAAAGGAATGAAGCAATGCGAGAAATTGGCGCGACGAGAATCGACGAGAATCGCTGCTGTTATTCCTGGTAGTTTGTGTATCACAGTGAGGCTGGCTCAGGCACAGAGATAACCTATACAATTTAAAGAAAAGAAACAAAAGACAGATTCAATTTCGGAACCATTTCAAAAATGTCTGTTAAGTCTTACAAATTTTAATTTCAATGTAAGCTAAACATTAAGAGAAATAAACGGAAATAATTATTACAATGTATTACTTTATTCTTACATTTAATTATGTGCTAGTTTTGCTTAAGAGCGTTTACATACTCTAGATACACAGCAACAATAAAATCTCCACATTATAGTAACTGAAGAGTGTACTAGGAAGAGGATTAAAAAGTGTACGCAAAACGCAAATAGTTTTTCTCAATATCCAATTTTCAATTTTCTGACCAATGTTTTACATTTATACATATTACATTTTGCTGTATTGCTATCTCGTAAATTTCGTATTCTGAAATCCATTGTTTTTTGTCATTTTTTTTTGTATTGGCATGCATATTTATAATATTTTACAATGAAAACATGCTAACATAAATTTATGGATTCCAACAGTAATTGTTTTGGGGAAATAGAAGTTAAAACGACGTAATTCCTATTTTACTGTAATTTCTTTTTACTGTAAATTCTCCATGTCAATCACCACATTTAGAAAGAATACCAAACTTTTGATCAAGTATATGTGTTTCCCAGTGAATATCAATAGCGCATCTGTCCAGTATAAATATGAAATATGATGCACTCACGCACATCTAAAAACAACAACATAACAACTCACAGCCACAAAAGTGCACTCTAACTAATCAAAAAGCTCAGACTATCCCTAAAAAGCTCATTTTTATACCAAGTAATGGAACTAGATGTTGAGAAATATTCCGAGGATAATTGACGAGATAAGATCAATGAATGTACAAGATTAATGCTTTTTCCTTCCATTCTCTTTAAATATTTGGGAAAAATAACCCACACACATACACATTAAGAAGGTAGGGTATAAATATTGGTCTATATAATTATTAAATCATTAATCAACATTCCAGAGAGAGAGAGAGAGAGAGAGAGAGAGAGAGAGAGAGAGAGAGAGAGAGAGAGAGAGAGTGTGTGTGTGTATGGGCAGGTAGTTCAGTCGGCTTAACGCCGTAGCTTATAGTCAGGATATCCCGGGTTCGAATCAGGACAACACTGCTTTAACATGTAAATTGAACTAATACAGTGTCGGTATGATGTGTCTGGCTGTGGTTCAACTCGCGGCGAAAGTCACATGCCGCGGGGAATGTAACGCCATTTGCCTACAAAAATCAGAGCTCTTGGGTTTCCGACGCTCCAACTTTTGTAAAACTTAGAAATACTCTGAATTTCCCTTTCGATTGGTTATTTCTGTAATCAAAGGATAGTATGATAGCTTTCTATGACATGGACAGGACAGACGCGTTTATACATTAATTTTTTTTATCTTTTTATCTTTTCATCGTGGACTGCCCTTTAGTTGTATGTGTCATGTTATACAACTTCAAGTGGCAATACTGTTGAACTGTGGAAAGAACAAGGCCACATGACTTGCGACCATTTCCGTCTAATATGACAACGTGAAATAGCACATTCCTCCATAAAAATGAAAGACCAGGAAATTTACATTGCAGCGGGACGCATGATAACTCAAACCGAAGTTTTGAGTGGACAAGCAGGAGGCACGAGGGTCGAATGTAATGTCAGCTGCTGTCGCTTAGATCTGTAGAGGGTCCTTTAAATCTAGGGAAAGGGGGGGGGGGTGGTTCTGATAAACATACTTAAATCTAGGGAAAGGGAGGGGGGTCTGATAAAAAGATTATTAGACAGTTCGGATTACCAGTGATCGTTAATTTCATTTTTAGACAGCTCATTAACTTTTCCCACTCTGATGCTGATACAGCAGTGAGAGCATTGACCTTGTGGTTACACATTGCAAGCAATCAGAGTTTGAAGGTCTTGTTGTTTTCATAATTATATACACATTTGTAAAATGGTAAGTCCGTGTTCGGTCTTTAAAAATACAGGGTCAGGCTGTCGATCATATTGCTGAATCAGACTAAGCAATGCTGGGCCAAGTTTGTCTGAATATATCCTTGAAACTAGCATACCATTTTGTACTGATATCGATTTAATATTTCTCACCGATAGATAGAGCAGCAAAGATACAGAGACCTAAACCTGTGTGTGGTTACTGCATGGAGTAGTATCAAAGAAAGAACTGTTTAAAAATTAAAATTATTTTAAGAGTGTTCACGTTTAATTTGGCGTTGCTAAATCATATTAAAACAAAAGAACTGTTTGATAGACGAGTGAATTTGAAATTTATGAAATTTCTAAAATCCTATTATAAATGAGGTAGGTCCAAATTATTATAATCCCAAAATCTCTGAAACCGCACAAGATACAGCTACGAATTTTGACGAAAAATAAGTCATTTCATGACAATTCGCCCAAAACCAAGAAATTAATAAAACAAACACGTAATCTCAAAAATACAAAAAGATTCAACTGCTTACTCCCCTTCCTTCAATAACAAACAAATCGAAATTTGGCTGATCAAAATAAAATTGATATACGCAATGAATATGACTTTTTAATGTGCAGATTTTAACGCGCCCACTGCACCATTTTGTTAGAATGTTCGAGGATAAAATCAAGCCTACTTTTAAAAAGCCAATGGTCTGTAAATACCACTAAGGGCATGTGGATAAATTTTCTTATGGCGTATAAAAATGTCAAAACAAAAAATTAGAAACTGTAATCACAAACTGAAAAACGAGAAAACAAAACAAATGTTTACAATGATGTCCTTCTATAGGCGTTTTAACTGCAAGGTATCTCTTTGGGAAAACATTTTTTATTTGAAATGTTTTGGATTCTGAAGAAACATAATTTTGAGTTTTAGCATACTCTAAATTCATCTGCAATCCTTTAACTTTTCTCATCCGACAAAGCCCATGCATTTCGTGGGTTCGCAAGTAGACTAATTAATGCCTAAATCGTCATTGTAAAAAAAATAAATGAGTCAGCCTTAAATATTCAGAAAATTCCAATGCAGCAAAGTATTCAGATTTCAAGTTTATACCTTCAGTAGTAATAGTTCAGAAGCCGATAAAAATTTGCAATTATATAAGATATTATTACGTGCAAAAAAGAAAGAAATGCCTAGTGTCCATCGCACTCTTTAATTTTTAAATGTTAAAACGACGTAATTCCTACTTTACTGTAAAGGTAACACACAAGTTAAAGTCCTTGAATGGTAAATTTTATTAAACCTTTCCTCTTTACAGTTTACATACTTATTTCGAATGAGAATGAAAAACCTCGTGTTAAAACTTTAAATTTCTATTTTCTTTAATGTTAATTTTTATTCTAAAACATTATTGCCAACGTGGTAGTAGATAAAAATAATGTCTAAGTAGAAATATATTACATGAAAAAAGAAGGCGCCCTCTTTTTTAAGTGAAGTATTGGTCACATTGTAATCCATACCATTACTTACATTAACTTCAATGATGGGGATCACTTCAAAATGTAGAACAAGTACAGTGATAGGGGAGCAGGACTTATTAACAAAGGATCGATAAAGGCAATGTTCCATCCCGCGATCATTCAAGAATAAGCCAAAGAGAATCAATGCGCATAATTGAATGAACGCTAAGTTTGGAGAGTTTTTCTGACATTTGAATTATAATTATTCTCTTATTGATCACGCGTAGTCTTTAGAAACTGCAGAGATTGAATACAACTGTTTAATGACATTTAATTGCAGTAAGCGCTAGTTGAAGAGGAAAATATAATGGTAATTTGATGTAATGACGTTTGTGAGGCCAAAACAGAAAGGAAAGAGAATCTATTGTGCCGAGGACGGGTGGAGAAAGATTGGTTCATTGCAATATGTCGGTTGATTAGATAAATCAACCGTTTTCAATATTAAGTATGTTCAGAATCATGAAAAGTAAATTTGTAATTTATTGAATCAATCTGAATAGGCTTTCAGCGTGTTGATTTAATCGACAACTTTCTGGTTAGGCTAGCACTTAAATTCAAGGCAAACTTATGGAGAAAAATCGATGACTAATACAAAATTAGTTCCATGTAAGCGGCTGGCAACTTTTATAAACGATTACTCTGGGTTTTTTTTTATTGTTCTAATGAATGCAAGACACGACACAATAATTATGGGCAGTTTATGAGCTGCTTTTCTTTAAAAGGGGTGAAACGACATTTGGCTAGTAGTTTTCCTGAGGATTAGCCGTGTATATTTAAAAAGTAAAAATAAAGACCTTTAGGGGACTCTTTCATCTGAGCGTCCATACAAAAACCTCGGCTAATGTTCGTTGTGGAAAGCTTTCTAGGTTCTTCTGCTCTATTTTTAATCTTCTAAGTTTTTTGGGGATACCTAATGCGGTGCTAACGACTTGTTCGGTAAGGCAGGTATATCATGCACATAGATTTGACCATGGACTTCTATATCAATACATTCGTTATTGGCAATTGCAATGAAAACGCTGTGTCGTTCCATAATACTTTCAAATTATCAACTTATTATAAACAGAATTCTTATCCCTGTATCACCCACATGTATAGGTGGTTCTTTCCAAACTAATGCAAAGGTAAATCTTTCAATTGCATCCTGTCTGGTGATGATACCATGCATCGTACAATATTGAGGAACAACAAATTAAATAGACAAACAAAAACATGATTACCTTTTTACTTTGAACCTGCAAAGATTTTAAAATTATTTTTGGCTGATCTGGTCGTAGTGTCAAAATCGTTATATTTACAGCAGCAGAACTGTCGACACAAGTTTTTAGGGTCAATACTCCCTTACATAGTTGTTGGCCGTAGCAGAAAAATATCACAGGACGCATGGGCAAGCGTTTCTAGTAGCTAGAACTTAATACTAATCTATTTGGTTTCACGTGTTTAGTCTAAACTTGAAATTATGACTCTGGGTCATTATTATACCAAAACAATTTAGATGATACATGACAAATGGGAAAATATCGCCCAATTAATCCCAACCAATATTGATCAAAATCAGTGAACACGAAAGTGATATGTTTTTTTTCTGGAATCGCTACTAGAAACGCTTGCCCATGCGTCCTGTGATATTTTTCTGCTACGGCCAACAACTATGTAAGGGAGTATTGACCCTAAAAACTTGTGTCGACAGTTCTGCTGCTGTAAATATAACGATTTTGACACTACGACCAGATCAGCCAAAAATAATTTTAAAATCTTTGCAGGTTCAAAGTAAAAAGGTAATCATGTTTTTGTTTGTCTATTTAATTTGTTGTTCCTCAATATTGTACGATGCATGGTATCATCACCAGACAGGATGCAATTGAAAGATTTACCTTTGCATTAGTTTGGAAAGAACCACCTATACATGTATTATGTATATTCTTACAACATGGAAACATGGAACCAGCGAAAAGCCTCCTGTATGATAGAGTGGCTAACAATCCGTAATACAGCTTCAGACAGGCGAATCATCAAAGGGGAGAAACTCAGAAATAATGAAGCGAGCAGCCACCCCATCATACAACCTTTTTTACACGCCTGTGTATACAAAGCTACGACAAAAGCGTTAATGCTCCGAGCTACAGTGCCACAGTGCCAGTCAGACTCTGTCCATTCACTGCAGGGTGTAGCCCTCGGTGTCACACTTCCGTTGGCCTCTGTTTTGGGCAGCTCTGCTCTCTGTCATGCATCTGTGTTGTTGGACTGTGCCATCTCTCTGTCATGCATCTGTGTTGTTGGACGTGTCATCTCTCGATCTGCTTGTTTTACTCTTAATCTTTTTTCTATTCTTTGCTTGCCAGCCTTTAACTGTTAGAGTTTATTTGTTGCTTCCAGTCTAGCTACATGCCCCGCCCATTTCCATTTCTTTCCATTTTGATATGTCTATTCTTAGCTATGTGTCTTGGAGCTGTTTAAAACTGCTCTGGGTGAGAAGATATCGATATGAAATGTCCAATTCAATATTCTATTGCTGAGAATTTCAGCTTATAACCTTAAGATAACATTTATAATAAATATTTCAATGCTGTTATAGTTTGGCTCACACCTAAACCATTGTAGATGCTTATGCACAATAAATCCAGGCTGTATGAGAGGAAAAAAAGGTTAAGTTGGAAATGCATGAAATGCTTAGACAGTATTATGACGGTTCATATATTAAGACGAATTGTGTTTTGATTTTGTTTGTTTTACAAGAATATCCACCTGGGAGGGGGAGTTTGTCTATTTAATTTGTTGTTCCTCAATATTGTACGATGCATGGTATCATCACCAGACAGGATGCAATTGAAAGATTTACCTTTGCATGTCAGTTAGGTATTATGTATATTCTTACAACATGGAAACATGGAACCAGCGAAAAGCCTCCTGTATGATAGAATGGCTAACAATCCGTAATACAGCTTCAGACAGGCGAATCATCAAAGGGGAGAAACTCAGAAATAATGAAGCGAGCAGCCACCCCATCATACAACCTTTTTTACACGCCTGTGTATACAAAGCTACGACAAAAGCGTTAATGCTCCGAGCTACAGTGCCACAGTGCCAGTCAGACTCTGTCCATTCACTGCAGGGTGTAGCCCTCGGTGTCACACTTCCGTTGGCCTCTGTTTTGGGCAGCTCTGCTCTCTGTCATGCATCTGTGTTGTTGGACTGTGCCATCTCTCTGTCATGCATCTGTGTTGTTGGACGTGTCATCTCTCGATCTGCTTGTTTTACTCTTAATCTTTTTTCTATTCTTTGCCTGCCAGCCTTTAACTGTTAGAGTTTATTTGTTGCTTCCAGTCTAGCTACATGCCCCGCCCATTTCCATTTCTTTCCATTTTGATATGTCTATTCTTAGCTATGTGTCTTGGAGCTGTTTAAAACTGCTCTGGGTGAGAAGATATCGATATGAAATGTCCAATTCAATATTCTATTGCTGAGAATTTCAGCTTATAACCTTAAGATAACATTTATAATAAATATTTCAATGCTGTTATAGTTTGGCTCACACCTAAACCATTGTAGATGCTTATGCACAATAAATCCAGGCTGTATGAGAGGAAAAAAAGGTTAAGTTGGAAATGCATGAAATGCTTAGACAGTATTATGACGGTTCATATATTAAGACGAATTGTGTTTTGATTTTGTTTGTTTTACAAGAATATCCACCTGGGAGGGGGGGGGGAACTTTAGACATTTTGCTGGAACAAAAACAAAAACAACAAATTTGATAGATTTACTTTCAATGTTTAGAAGTAGTTATAATCTTTGGAATTATCTCGCTTTGTTATTTCGTTGTTAATTTAATAATGATTTACCCTTCCCTTTTCTTCAATTCAACATAAAAGACAAAACGTCACAGTTTGAGTTAAAAAAGGAGATAACTACCAATGTGAAATGTTCCTTAATCTCTGAACAGTTTTATTTTGGTTACGTCCCTTGCACTATCTTATAAACAGAGTTGGGAAATTTTGAACGTCCGTTTTCTTTCTTTTTTTTCTTTCCTTTTCCGAAGCCTTATCCAATGCGCACATGTAAGTTCAGCTTGAATGAGTTGAAACCCCGAAAAAACATAATGGGGATCTTAAATGTAACAATTACGAAGCTTCTACAATGTATATCTATAATTGGGATGACTTTAATTTGAAATTCCACGGAAATCCTTGAATACAGGACTGAGGGTGTGATTCACTCCATAAAGTATAGAAAAATAAAAACTATAATAAGAACTTCATGAAAACTTCGCTTTTAACATCTTTTACTGTCGTTAAGAATTTCAATGATACACATTTCCCTCATATCTTTTTGTTATTTTAAATAGGTTCATCTTGTTAAGCGAGTTCGGTACTGAATTTATCTTCGAAAAGACATGAGATTAAATTTATTTTTAAATTATTTTTTAAAACCAAAATCATATTTCTTATCCTAACAATTACACTTGATAAGCTGTATCCAGCGTATTATTTTTGTAGATTTGGAGCTTATGTGTTTTGATCACAACTGAATGCTCTGTTAATGACGGTGTAGACATCGCATCTGGATGTGCAGGGCCCTTCCTATAACTGTGATAAGGATGAAAGTTTTATTAATTGTTTTTAAATGACGAACCTTTATTTAGTTTTATTGAAATGCTTTTCATGGTGTCGAATGAGCTTGTTTCAAGAACATAAGTTCCAAACAGAAAGGGAAAAAATGCCTCTATATAAGCCTTACCATTCTTAATGTGACGGGATATCAGCGACTCATCATATTTGTACTCTACATCATTAAATAGGTTTCTGCACAAGTGTCTACTTGATCAATGTGTCTACGCAATAGAAATCTAGCTACATGTATTGCCATTTTGAAACTGTCCGTGGATATTCTCTTTTCAAACTCAACATAAAAAACATGGATGAGACGAATGAATTGAACAAAAATAAACAGCGCAAAGATTAGAAAGATCGCCCTCAACCATTGGAGCACCACGCCGCAGGAGTATAATGATAGGCTACATTTAACGTCAATATTTTTTGTAAAGGCTTGTAGCAGAAAGAGGACAGTCTGTTGCTAACCTTAGTCGCCTATATTCACAGAATGTATAATGAATAAAAAATCTCTCTCTCTCTCTCTCTCTCTCTCTCTCTCTCTCTCTCTCTCTCTCTCTCTCTCTCTCTGACTTCTACAACAATACAAGAACGAAAACATGCGCACATCGAATTTGGATATATGAGATTGTGATTTTTTTACAAACTAGATTTTTTAGTTTGTGAATATTAAAAATAACATTTTATGAAGGGTGTTCAAACAATACGCTATAAATCTGTCAGGGAATCAATACTGTAGTAAAGCTTACTAACGGTTTGGCGAATAATTGTGAAACTTAACATCTCTTGTTTCTCTTCAAGAATCTTACAAGGACACATACAAGTCTTAATTGGACGGCACATTGATTTTATTTTCTCTAAATAGCAGTAGTACTTGGTGACTCACTTGTGACTCATTTTATTTTGTGAATGAATGCTTATCCCCATTATTTTGTATTGAAAATTAAAAGACTTTTGTATAAGGAAATTAAACATATCAATAGGTTGGTATTCGACTGTTCCAATAATGCCTTGAGCGTTCACAGCTATAGACCAGTGCAGTACACACAATAAACCATTTTCTTTTAAAATTGTACTCATGAGTCATGTCGCAAACGGCATATACATTTTCATTGACAGAATCTATTAAGTCCGAGGCCTCCATAAGAACACGCCAAGTCACTGAAAGGATCAGAGTCAACTCTTTCTAGAGTAACAAGGGTAACAGTGATCTATATCTAATGAATATTTACAATCGTTAGTTCAGGTTGATACTAGGATATATATAAGTTTTCGTTCAGCCCACTCAGCCTGCCCTGCAACAATGAGAAATGATCCAAATGTTCATACTATAGTTCACTTGGATTCTAAATACTCTACTTGGGTGAATTTGCCTCTATTTTTGGAAGCCTCGGCTAAGTCCAAATCGGGAAGTCACAGGTAAAAAAAATAGTTTACCAATTATTTCAGCGCAAGGCTTCCCAAAATAGAAGATCAAGTCAGCAAATTGAACGAAATGAAACAATATTGCGTAACAGGGATAATAATGGTTTATTTCTATTAAACTTGTGGCACAGTTTACACCGAATGACATTTAGAGAGTACTTTTTCAGCCTACTCAGCCTACACCAATAGAGCGCTATTGATACTGCCGTAACTGTGCCAAACAAATCGATAACCATTTTCACACCAACTGTAAACTTTCCTTACTTCGTTGACTTTGACTTGTATTTTTGAAAGACTGGTTCCAGATACAATCTAGTAGAAAGGATAAAGAGAATATTATGAGTTTAACAATCGAGTCTCAGATATCGAACTCTGGAAAAAGTGTTTTTTTTTTTAAACATGGCTGTTATGTGAAATTGAAAAACCTTTTTGTGAATTTATTACTTCTTCTCCAAGACTATACATAAAAACTACTGATTTTCCTTTCGACATAATTTTTTACCTTCAATGGCCAGAATATATATTTTATTAATATTAGAGAAGGGGGAAAGTTGGACTTCAATACTGAATTTAATTTTGAAATACCTCGAAGGACCTTTAGTGTTTCAATCAAATGTGCCACTATATAACATGAAAGGGATACGCCTCATAAAAAGTAATTTTTGGAAGAACACCAGACTAGACGTTTGGACTCAACACAACGCTCACACGAATCCCTGTACGGGAAACTTGATAAAGGAATGAATATTCAATAACAAAATTAGTATGTTACATATAAAGGCAACGTTCTTTTTTTCCGAAACATTGTATCAAGCAAGAGTGTGTAAGGCAATATCATTGCTATCCGAACTCGCTCCTAGACTATGATTTGATCTATACTGCGATACCTAAAGAAATGGTGAGAAATAACACAACACAAACCATGTATTTCAATTTAAAAAATTACAAGGTAGGAAAACTAGGCAAAACGAAATTTGCAGCCATGATAAAAGAATATGAAACATCACATGCAGCCGCCTTTTGGAGTTAAAAGTATCGTATTATATTGAATGAGAGACATTGGGCGTTGGGCATGGAATGCACAAAAGAAATAAGACTGCGCTATCGACACAGGAAAATCCTAAATAACATTTACTCTACTAACATACTGCTACATAAAATAAGCGTAACAAGTAGTCAACACTGCACATACTGTACAGAAACGGATTTTCTTGAACACTTTTTCTACAACCTCTTAAAGTTATAAACCACGCCACAAAGATGTCTATTTAAAAAATGAGATATGGCAGGGTAGAAAATCTCATCAACATATTTGACGCGAATTTCAGTAACGAAATGTATTCTGTAAATGAAAAAAACTACAAAAAAAAAAAACTTCAGCTAGAGGAGAGTTTTGCCTCATAGTATCTGTCACATCATCATGATCATAATCATCATCATCATCATCATCATCATGAGGTGGCGTGTGTTTCTAGCTCATGTAGAAGGAGGTGGCGTGTGTTTCTAGCTCATGTAGAAGGAGGTGGCGTGTGTTTCTAGCTCATGTAGAAGGAGGTGGCGTGTGTTTCTAGCTCATGTAGAAGGAGGTGGCGTGTGTTTCTAGCTCATGTAGAAGGAGGTGGCGTGTGTTTCTAGCTCATGTAGAAGGAGGTGGCGTGTGTTTCTAGCTCATGTAGAAGGAGGTGGCGTGTGTTTCTAGCTCATGTAGAAGGAGGTGGCGTGTGTTTCTAGCTCATGTAGAAGGAGGTGGCGTGTGTTTCTAGCTCATGTAGAAGGAGGTGGCGTGTGTTTCTAGCTCATGTAGAAGGAGGTGGCGTGTGTTTCTAGCTCATGTAGAAGGAGGTGGCGTGTGTTTCTAGCTCATGTAGAAGGAGGTGGCGTGTGTTTCTCATATGTATTGTAGGAGGTGGCGTGTGTTTCTAGCTCATGTAGAAGGAAGTGGCGTGTGTTTCTAGCTCATGTAGAAGGAAGTGGCGTGTGTTTCTAGCTCATGTAGAAGGAAGTGGCGTGTGTTTCTAGCTCACGTAGAAGGAGCTATTTTTTTTACAATGCATGTGGATTATTTTTTGAAACGATAAAAAGAAACGGGAAAACACCAGCAGGTGGCAGTGCACTACAACACATCGCAGCAGTTCTAAGCAGCGGGTGGACTTTTACTGGTGATGGTCTTTAGACGGCATAAACAAAGAAGACTGAACAAAAGCGAAGGGAATCTGAAATATTTATGGCAAACTGCCACACTTGGATATGGAAAACAGCATTTTTTCCCCTCTGGTATGAAATATAGGCCACTCTGAAAAAAAACAACAGATTGATCTTGATAATAATTATCTTTATCCAGAAAACTATAGCGTGCTGTATAGATGCTTAGTATATTGCCAAGCGCGTGTTTCTGATAGCGTCAGATTCTTTATTCTAGTGTGATCGATCGGCAGGTGTATAGGACAGGCCTAGGCCGTATGTGAGCCCGCCATCAGTCCTGCTGCTTTGATCAACAGTTCAGCGCAACTGCACTTGACACACCCAATAAACATTATGTCCGGACAATAATGAGCGATTGTGTAGAGGAATAAAAAAAACTGCTCCTTTTTACCCCCACCTCCTCACGCACTATAGGCGTATAGAGAAGTGATTTTGAGTTATTTTGTTAGGGAAATTTGAAACAATAAGAAAATTTACATTTACAACAATGCCACAAAGCTTTCATAGAAAGTTAAAGAAAGTGAATTGAGAGCTTTAGACAAGTTACAGGCCAATACGGCGAAAATTAATCATGTCTAAGCTTTAAAAATATGTTTTTAATTTTCAACACTTAGCACTTTGTGCGTAGACTATTCATAACAAAACAGATCTCATGGAAAGCAGTGACCGATATATTTGAGCTACTATTAGAACCAGCCCAGCGTTAGGCCGCGCAAATTAATCCATCTCAAACCGTCAGTCATCTCCACCGGGCCTCGCGCCAATCTGAAGGTATAATGGAAAAATTATGAGGATACCAGGTAGGCTTTTCAAAATCTCTATTATTCCTATTGGTGTTGTTCCTGATACATTTGCTTAAAAAGTCAGGATAAATGAAATGAATCTGTCATATTATAGACCTGTATTAAATTTGATCTTTCTGCCCAAATTTTTAGAGAAAGCTGGTACCAATTCTTTTTACACTGTGCAATATCACCAATTTGCTGATGATAGGCAAATCTATAAATAATGTAAACCAGAACATTTACAAGACAATTCAAGTGTGCATTTAAAAAGTGAAAGAATGGGTGAATAATAACACGTTAAAGCTCAACGACGATAAGACAGAAGTAATGCTAATTAAGAATTCTAGACAAAATTTAGAACTGCCATTGGTGGGCACCAATAGGCATATGGTAGAAACAGCAAACAAAGTTAAAAATCTTGGAGTTGTTCTTGATAGAAATTTTTTTATGTCTTCATGTGTTCACAATCTATGCAAAAATTTAAATTCTCAGCTTCGCATAATTAGAAGTATTCGTGACCGTCTCACAAAGAAAGTTACGACGCCTGCGTATAACACGTTTGTTTATGTACAGATTGGACTACTATAACTATGTTCTTAGTGGCCTTCCAAAATAAATTAAATAAACTGCAGATTATTCAGAACAATGAGCAAAGTTCATAACCAAACAAAGAAAACGTGAAAATGCAACACATACTTCTCAAAAGCTTCATTGGCTCCCAGTAGAGCAACGCATAAAGTTTGAATTAGCTTTGCTTTGCAATAAAAATTTTAAACTTTTCACCAAGTTACATTGCAGAGTTTGTAAAATTAATTAGTCGACGATCACGCACATTAAAATCACCCTCTGGTAATCTGCGACTAGTAGTTCCAGCAGTCACTTTATGTGATATGGTGAAAGATCTTTTTTCCACAGTGGACCAACAATTTGGAATGACATTCCTCTTGGTATATGAATGTCGCAGACATTGGCAGATTTTAAGAAAATGTTGAAGACATAATTTGTTTTCGTGCTATTACTAGTCTTGCATTCTTTCCTGTGTAAAGCGGGGGCGCGGTGGTCCCGGGGTAAAACATCGCCTTCCGACGCAAAAGGTCTGGGCTCTAACCCTGGCGATTTCGCTCCCTACTGGTTGGGTCGGTGTCAGTTTAATGTGACCGGCTGAGACAGGAGCAACGATGGCATCCCCGACCTGTCTCGTATGTGGCAGCACATAAAATTGTCAGACGTCAGTCTTGGGGCCTGTCCACAATATAGCCTGTATAGTGCTGATGTTGGACGTTAAACCAACTCAACGACAACAACCTGTGTTAAGCGCATATCGCATAGAGAGCTCCAAAGTGAGCTGACAGTTAACACACTTTTCTAACAACAGAGCCGAAGTCATAGACCTACTGGGCAGGCTCTGCGGACGCCAATGGCAATGGCAATTCCAATGAATGCCGCACATCGTACGTTGATTTGAGTAGCCTACTCAATACCTATAACTGAATCTGGATCTAGTGCTATGACTTGAAAAACGTGTACAATAAAGTGACACAAATAATATTATGCTTGACGTCAGTTTCACCGCCGACCGAAACATCTTCAGATGTCTCAGATACAGAGGTATGAATCTAGATCTAGATCTATTTTCGTGTCTCTGAATCGTCAAGGTAGGCCGTATGTTTCACTTGATTTTATCACTCAAATCCAATGTTTTACTTTAGAGCAAACTGATCTTTCTTTAAATAATAAATTATTTTGAACATTATAAATTCAAATCATCCTCCATTATATTTTGCATTATTTTACTGTATGACTCTCACTCTCCGACATTTTCCTGATCAGAATCTTTCAGATTTTTTAGCGATCATTATAATGTTATTAGAAGTGCACAGATCTAGTAACTTACCCCAAACAAAACGTAGCTTACGTCTCGTCGTAACAAGTCAAGAATAAGAAGGCTTACGCCCCGACGTAAGCTACGCCATGTTTGTGCATTCTACCCTAGATCTATCCGACCAGCCTCGCTAATACATGATTGTTCTGACATTATTGTGAGATAAGTTTGCTATATCAAGTTAGTATGATCACATGGATGCCTCGGCCTAGCCCTATGTGATAACATCTACATGTCTACATCTAGAGAGAGGTGACCAAATTAAAGACAGAAATATAAATACATTTAAATGGTTAGAAATAGATCTTTATGAAGCCCACGCAAACATTTTTGCGGATTTGATCACGCTGATTGATATTGACATTGATTATCACTAAGATTAAGTTTTTGAATTTTTTAATGCTCTGGCTGAGTGAGTTGCTACAACAGCATCATCATCATCAACAACAACAACAACAGTAACAACATCAACAACAACGATGACGACGACACAAATGTCAGTGTCAATGTCAGAATCATTTAGATTTAAACAATTATCTTTCTGGCGCCACTAATGTAACTAAAATAAAAGAACCTTCCTCGCTACTACTAAATTGAATACCACAATTCTCAATCACTTATACAGCTATGTTTTTTCTTGCGTGGGGTCAGCTTTGTAAATTAAAAGTAAAACGATCGAACAGAAGGTTTCGCAACACTTGGAGCGGCCAAGCAGACCGAGGAACGTGTTTTGAACTAGTGCACGGCCATAATTGTCATTGCATGTTTTGAGAGTAATTGGTAGTTGTACTCAACCAAGATGTGAGCTGGCAAATATTTCGTTACCGTGATACTCAGGTTCACGTACTCAAGCTAGAAAGAGAGAGGAGAGGAGAGGAGAGGACATAGATAGATAGATAAACAAATAGGTAGACAGACAGAGAGAGTGAGAGTAAGACGGAGAGGTGAAGTGTTTGTGTGTGTGTGTGTGTGTGACGTAGCATGTAGATAGATAGATACAAACACAGAGAGATAGAAAGGTATATACATAAATAGAGATAGATAGATAGAGAGAGATATATCAAAGCAGAGAGAGAGAGAGAGAGAGAGAGAGAGAGAGAGATGAGAGAGAGAAAGAGAGAACGTGTGTGGCTATGCTGAACACCATTCCCGTGCAACTGTGTCTGACAACTTCCTTCATATGTGCAGCACAGTGATGTCAATGTCCAAATTGTCTGCATTTTATAATGTAACGAAGAAACAGGAAATAACTGTAATTTGTAGTATGTAATATTAACACATAATTGTGCATCAGCATACTACTAAGCTATTCCACAACATTACTATTTTAATTGATGCAACAAATCGTTCTCTGCAGCCTCTATTCACTGGATATCTATGATTTGAAAAAAAAAAAAAAACAATCCCTCATAAGACGGGATTGTAAAGCTCTTGCACAAGAAGCAAAAATTAACCTATATCGAGATCCAATACATGTACCTAGATCTGTAGGTCTATGAGCGTATATATCAAAGCCACTAGCAATGTATAATAATTAATGCTGTAATACCTACTTTTGAGCTGTTCAACATAGAGTTTTCTGGTTACTATTTTGAGCGTCTTCGCAGTTTACTAGCATCGCCCAGTCAGCGTTTTGCTTTAATTTTCCCCATGAGACACATATCTTGATATAATTAATAATTGATCCCCTTAGAATCAGGTTGTATCGAAATAGCGAGTACAAGATTTCCTGGCTCGCGCATCAGTTCAAGGCTATGTCTTAGTTGTTGAACTGGAAAATGAGAACTTGTAAACTCACACGCACAAATTGAAGCGGACAAGTGCTTAATTTAATATTTTATGCAGTAGAATTACGCATGGAAACGTCGGTGTGTGCTGTTTTAAAAGCCAATAAAGTTCAAGATAAGATATAATAGAAGAGAGCGTGTTTCCTCTTAACTATTCTGATTTCATCCATTTTTTATTAAGTGAATTTGCAGTGTATTGATTTAGTGAGAAAAGTTCCGTATGGAATGGAACGTTTAGACGTTGAACTTAGAGAGAGAGAGAGAGAGAGAGAGAGAGAGAGAGAGAGAGAGAGAGAGAGAGAGAGAGAGAGAGAGAGAGAGAGAAGACAGACAGACAGACAGAGAGAGAGACAGACAGACAGACAGACAGACAGACAGACAGACAGACAGACAGACAGACAGACAGACAGAGACAGACAATGCAGTGTATTGATTTAGTGAGAAAAGTTCCGTATGGAATGGAACGTTTAGACAGTGGGGGAGACAGAGAGAGAGAGAGAGAGAAAGAGAGAGAGAGAGAGAGAGAGAGAGAGAGAGAGACAGAGAGACAGAGAGAGAGAGACAAACAAAGACAGACAGGTAGACAAACAGAGACAGACATAGAGAGAGACATAAAGAGGGAGAAAGATGAATATAATGTAGAGAGGAAAAGAGAGAGAGAGAGATAGAGAAAGATAGAGAGAGCGTCGGTTCTCCGCTAAAAAGAAAAGGATGCCCCGGAAAATACAATATATTCTTTGAGACACTTACTGTATTGTTTTAGTAATCGAAGTTGAATAATTATACCATTCTTTTTTGCTAATTGAAAAATAAATTGAGACCCTACTTAATTAAAAAATCAATAGTTTTCCTCAATCAAAGACAGTTGACTTTATGCAGACTTCACAACATAACAGATTGTTGCATTGCAGATTCTTTCCCAACTGAAAAGGCGTACGTCAAAGCCAAGATTAAGATACTCTCTCAAACATCTATTATCTTCATAATATCAGATAGGCCTACAGTGTGTCAGACATCGGTAAAGATCTTGGTCAAAGCTGCCGAGCCCATACCATGTTGGCTGCTCTGACATTACGGGGCTCCTCTCCCGACAGGCCATCGAGAGGACGTTAGGTTATTAATGATGCCCGCACACATACCTTTGCATAATTATTGTTTTCTGCAGCATGTCTGCTTTTGTCGATGGTATTTATTTGCAAAATGCTCATTAATCTGCCAATATAAGAATAGCTGGAACGAGAGCATAGTTAAATTAGGCATTTTAATTCAGCATGCGCTTTTCTGTCAAACGCAGTCGATAACATTGGAAAATAATGTAATTAATTTCGACACAAATGCAATCTTTGTGAACAGCTGCTTTATGACTTTAAGGAAAAGTATGATTAATTGATATGTACAGACATTTTAATGAACAGGTGTTTTTGTAGCTGCAATAGGTTATTTTCGGTATTAAAATTCAGCATGCCCTTTCCAGTCAAAAAGTTCGACGTGTAGTCCATAATATTGGAGACACACATACAATTTCAAAATACGCCTAGACATATGTTTATATTTGCTTTTTGTGTGTGGGCAACTCTGTTGCAGCAACTTGTCCAGTACGTAGTGGTGTGTAGTGATTCATAAATATCTTTAAAATTTGGTCACAGCTTGCAGTTGGCGTTCTCTGAATAGGACTTTCAAAAATCTAGGGAACAGTTTGGTTGGGTTTGGTATGTTGGTTTCTTAAAGTGTATCGGGGTCTATTCGGTCCATTGGGGTTCTGACAAGTTTGCCTGATGGGGTACCCGTTCATACAAACAGGTTGAATACAGTGTAATTGTCTATAAGCCGATTCGTTTTGAAAGGGGAAATTTTAGACCCCTTGCCATCAGTTAATATTATTTTTGCTTCCTCCCTTTTTTATAAAATGAAATGATCTTTTCTCTTCTTTTTTTAAATTTCTTTCTTTCTCTCTCTTTTTTTTTCTTATTTCTTTTTTATTCTCTGTATATATATCTCCTATAAAAGGAGATTTTAACCCTTGAAGTACATGATTTGATTAATGTCTCCTAGGTTCTTCCAGGGAGTTCAATAAGGCGACTGGTCTCAAGACTTACGTCTGACATTTTTATGTGCTGCCAAGCATGAGACAGGGCGGGGATACCAAGACTCCTGTCTCAACCGGTCACATTATACTGACACCGACCAACCAGTTACAGGGGACTAAAATCGGAAAAAAAGATGCCGACCGTGGGACTCAAACCCCGCACCCCCTGAACTGAAGACCAAGGCTCCACCACATGAGCTAATTCGCCCTCCGTGTAAGTGCGGTGTCACTGGAAGCAATGACAAAATGAAGGTGATGAATTTGATATTAGATCTAGAATCTAGATCTATAATTTTCTTTACATTAGTTAAGCCTAGATTGTAGATTTAGGAAGATTGGTCAAGTAAGCCAAGTTTTTAGATCTAGAAGTCCAGGGGTAGAGGCAGCAATGCCATTAGAACATTCGGTAGTCAATGACGCTTTGATTAACCAAGCCTGGATCTACTGATTATAAAAGACGATCCGGAAATCTAAAGGCGAACTATTTTTATTTTTAATTATAATAAATTTATGAAAAAAAAATCAGTAAAAAAAGGACGAGGTAAACATAGTAAGATGTAGATTCTGGGAAAATTTTATAATTATAGGTTGAGCCGTCTTAGAGCCGATTCTACTAAAAATATATATAATATATTTTATTATTCACACTTAGAATCAACTCAATAAGATAATCGTAATGGAACTACCTCAAAACGAAAGACATGTGATCATTTCTTATTTAAAACTAGTTGAAGACCCGCGAAAACGTGGGGTTAAAAGCTAAAACCAATACTCAAGTTGGAATTGATGTTATGTTAACAACAAAAAATGGTTGATCAAGTGCTGTGTTGTCATTGTTTGGTGTAGTTTGTAGTGTAACTGTAGAAGCTGCCTGACTGATGTCAGGTGGAAGTGTGAGCGGTGATGTAGATCTAGATCTAATCCGTGTGACTCTATTTTCTTTTCGTGGTG
>RQTK01001316.1:80712-99643 GCA_003991915.1 Elysia chlorotica
AAGAAGAAGAAGAAGAAGAAGAAGAAGAAGAAGAAGAAGAAGAAGAAGAAGAAGAAGAAGAAAAAGAAGAAGAAGGAGGAGGAGGATGTGGAGGAGGAGAGGGTGGACAAGGAGGAGAAGGAAAAGAAGAAGGACAAGGAGGAGGACGAAGACGAAGACGAGGGGGAGGAATCAACATCCGTTTCCATTCAATCGTTGGGCTCATCTATCAATATTCATCATTCTCGTCCTCCCTCATTTTCCCCAAAGTCTTGGCCCCCAGTCTCTCATCTCGTCCCCCCTTTTCTCCTCCTCTCCTTTGCCCACTCCTTCTTGCGCCCCCCTCCCTATCTACGTTAGTTCCCCTATGCTCTTCTCTCTCTGTTCTATCTAGACCATCTCTCTTCCTCTCCCGCTCTCCCTCTATCTCCTCTCTCTTTGATTGAACATAAAAGAAAGCGATTGCAGATAACTTGGATTTGTATGTAACATAATCATAAACTTGTGTGCATTATCATTCAACACTAGTGTGCCTGTTCGCAAAAGATGTTTGTTTTATTGCTATTGATACATCGTTTCCGATTCATATTTTGTTGATTTAAAAACCTGGAACATTAGCAGTTCTTTGCGCGTTATTTTTGTACTGTAGCACGAGTTGTAATTGTCAACATTATTTTACCTTCAAACAATTTGAGTTAAATCTAAGTTATTATATTTGTCTTACTAGAATAAATTTGGATGAAAGTAAGGAGGAGAAGCAAGGGAAATGAAAGGAAGAGGGTAAAAAGAAGACAATGGCAACGAAAACAAGAACATGCACAGAGCAAGGGGGGGGGTGTAGAAAGTAAAAAGAGGAAGGCTGACAAATAAAAGTAAATCTGTGGAAAATAAAGTAACTTCTTAATTGAACTGTGCGTTTATATCTTCGGAAAATGGTTTCGAAATAAGGCTTGAAATAAAGGTTCATAAATGGCCCCCGCAACTAATCATTTGGCATCCAAAGATCTAGAGTAAAAAAAAAACTATCCGTTCCGGCTTCATAAAAAATATCTGGGTTCTGTGTTGAGCGGGGCTTACCATACGAGTTTTGTATAATACAACTTCTAGAGAGATCAGAAAGATGGCCAATGAGGTGAAAGTAATCAAAGCATGAGCCACTACCATAAAACACGTTTCGCTATTTTTCTTCCTGTCTGTCTGCCTGTCTGTCTCTATTTCCTCATGCCTCTTTCTCTCTCTCTCTCTCTCTCTCTCTCTCTCTCTCTCTCTCTCTCTCTCTCTCTCTCTCTCTCTCTCTCTCTCTCTCACTCTCTCTCTCTCTCTCTCTCTCTCTCTCTCTCTCTCTCTCTCTCTCTCTCTCTCTCTCTCTCTCTCTCTCTCACACACACACACACATAATTATCTTTCTTAGTCTCTGTATATCTTAGTCTCTGTCTATCTTCATTCTTCTCTCTCTCTCTCTTCTCTCTCTCTCTTCTCTCTCTCTCTCTATCTCTACCTCCATATCTCTCTATCCGTTCACTACGTCTTTTTTTTTTCATCTCTTAGCATCTACTTTTGTCTCTGTTTTTTCTTCTAGTTCTGCCTCTGTCTGTCTGTCTGGTTTTTTGCCTGTCTATTTCAGTCTATATGTTTGCCACTTTTTCTTTCTCTCTATCTCTATTATAATACCCCTTGATGCAAAATAAACGTAATTTATTTATATTTAGTAAAATGTTTATTGTGGAACAATGTAAATTTTACCATAAAAGTGTGGTTTTACTAATAGAGGCAAATACTTTAGCGCTTTATTCGCGCATATTTTTGCAGACAATGAATACTTGATCAATGGGAGAAATTAGTTAAATAAATAAAGTAATGTTTCTTTTCGTGTGAGTATTGGCTTTACTCTCCGAGGCTCTTACAGCGTGTCTCACGAAAGCTACTTTAAACTTCAACTCAATTTGAACTCAATACAATGGGTGGGATATTGTATTTGAACCTTCCCCTCGCACACAACAATTTCTGTTTATAAAAGGGTAACAGCCTTTTTACAAAACATAGACCCGCAATTTCATTATGTTTGTTCGACTATTGATATGGTAACCCATAGTTAGCATTGCGTTAACGGGTATCCAAACAATATTTAATTACTACATGAATCAAATCGACACCAGGAACATTTTTTTTTTCATAAAGCTGAAATTAAAAGCAAACAACTACTCCAAAAATACTCAACTATTCCATATACCCTCTCGATAACATGCATATTGTTTTGTTTTTTTCTCAATTATTTCTCTGCGTCAAATTTTGGTTGAACCTTTCTTAGTATTAAAAAAAAGTAATTCAAATAAATCTTCAAGGGACTCGTCTCGTGAGGCGTCATTGATCAACTTCCTCTGGTTCAAACAACATCTTTTAATTATTGTCACACTTTGATCATAATAAATTTCTTTGGGAGCTTAATCATACAAGTTCATTTTGCATTTTTTGAAAGTATGTTAATCTTACTCACAGGTCAAATTGACCTGATAGGCTACATATTAAATCCTATTTTGTACCACTAAATTTTATTTACACTGCGTTTTTCCTCAGCGCGATCTTTAGTCTACTCTGCATATCATTGAAGTTTATAGCCTTAATAAAGGCGTAATTGATCAACTTCCTCTGGTTCAAACACGATTTTTTTAATTAGTTTCACACTTCAATAGAAATAAATTTCTTTGGGAGCTTAATCATACAAGTTCATTTTGCATTTTTTGAAAGTATGTTAATCTTACTGACAGGTCAAATTGACCTGATTCATAAAATTACTAAATCTACTCTGATTGAAAAAATGTTCACTGAGAGTGCGCAATCAGTCATGATGCAGTTATTTTTTGCGGTGAAAAAAGACAATGAGTAATTTTTTTTTATTTTATGAATTTATTAAAATTTGAGGCGTAAAGATCCACAAATATCAATCTTTAAATAATAAATGTGTATCTTTTTTCTTAAATATAAGTCAGTAATATTATGATTTGTAATTACATAAGAAAGTTACATGCAGCAATGATTGCGTGTCGCAAAAAGGTAAAACATTATTGATGAAATTATCGTCAACTGAAAAAAGCTAAAGGCCATCATAAATAGGAAGGGACTCAAATCAAATCGACTCGGACACACTATTAAATTTTATCAACATTAACAAACAAAAAAGATTACTAGAAATCTTTTGTAGAAACCCAATAGTTTAATTTTATTGATAAACGCCTTTCTGGTGGTTACTCTAGATCTATAATGGATTTCAACCAAAGTAAAATAACAGCGCTCACTGTGCAATTTGAATCACGATCAGAAGCATAAACACTCCTCTCCCTACAAAAAACATTAATAAATCTTCCCTCACTCTACCGCGCTCTGCTCCTATAATGTTACACACAAAACACAGTTACAGAAATCTCTAGGCCTATCTAGATATATTATTTAGATGTGTGCGGGATTTATCTTACATAACTATTAATAATCATTACTTGCCCCCTCTCTTTTTAACCGTTTCACATCGAAAATTTTAGGCCTCTTCTTTGTGTGCGCACTATTTTAGAGAATTTCCCAAAGTTTGAATAGGGAAAAGCTTTGATATTTTATTATTTGTGTAGATCAAAACAAAAAGGTACTAGCACAGGAGCGTATCAACTCGCACAACATGTGTGCAGGGTGATGGGAAAATGCTTATCAAACTTCGAGTATTTTCTAGTAGTTTCTCCAAACCGATTTGGTGAACTCTGCTATGTAGTAGCCTACGTGTAAGCAATGTCACACAGTGCCACTATGCTGACAAATAGACTCTCGTTAGGGATTGTGTGGCCATAAAACAAAGGAGTTGCGAGCTTTGTTGGTAGGCCTGAAGCGGCCATTAATTTCCAAACGTGAATGTACACAATGTAGGTTCATAATGCTAGGTATTAAAAACAAAAAAATATCTAACTGGAACAGTTAGAAATAACAATTATTACTAGCACTCTAATTAAAGTGGTGGATGGAAGGGTTTTAATAGTTAAGTTCAATCAAGGAAGATTCTTAATCAGTTTTCAAGGTGGCAACAGGGTGGCGCTCTGAAGTTCCGGAACCACTATTAGCAACAACTGACTTGTTTTTCTCTTATTGGCTTACAAGAGGCGAAAATACACTACAGCTTCAGTTGTTGCAATGTATATTTAGAATATTTCTCTTTACCTCTTGCCACTCAATTGTTATATGTTATAATAGTTGGGTTTTTTTCATCGGTTTACAGTACTAGTTTTATATTTTGATAAGGCCCGTCCACAGTAAAAGTAAAGTTAATGATATCCCCCGAATATTGCGTTATTATTCAAACTGTCCCAAATATTCCGCTACTCTGCTAGTCCTAGCTATTTTATGTTCTCACTTCTGCAACCCTGTCATGAGTGCTCTGTTTCCTATTAATTTTCTAGACATTAGCATTTTGAATAATTAACTGTTTTTTTTTCTTTCTTTGATATGTAAGGTACCTATGACTTTCTATGTCCTCGTTCCATGGCCGAAGTGATCTTCCATACACCTGATCTCTGGCCATGGCTGGGGAAGAAACTTTAGAAAATTGTCAATACAATAATGTTGCCCAATAATATCAATAGTCTTCGTGCATGACCCTCAGGCAACGATCCCTGATCATCAAGAGTTCATTGCCCTTGAATTCTTCATAACTATCATGTTTGAAGGTTATTATTCCTTTCTAGCTCTCATGCGTGACTGCTTTTCATCGAAATGTTTACCGCAATCCTAGATGTTTTGTCACGATACTTTGGCTCAGGCAGCGCAACTGTAAGCTTAGTTCAGTGCATTAAAAGCAATGCACTGTGCGATTTTAGACGGCTTTGTTCGTTTCGCCTGAAAATAAACAATCGGAGATGATATTCTTCCGCTTAGACCAGAGTGAAAAGTTCAACAAGGATCGGTGCACTTTCTTTGCGTTGGCTCTTTCATCTTTGTGGCCATGACAGCAGTAAAAATGTCCCTAGTATAAAAATGTCTCAAGTGATTATTGATACCCGTGAAAACGGTTTTCTCTTTTGATATGCATAAGGTTGATACCATAGTCTGTCGATGCTGCACATATCAATTAATGTTTAATGCGTTTCTTGTTATACTTTGTTTTGCATTTTGCTCATGCACGTGCTGCACAATCAATAATCGGAATCAATCCTGTTTGTCCTACTCTATCGCAGTTTTGTGTTCAAAGAGATCATTTTTTTTTCTTCAATCCTTTATCTTATGCACATAGAGGCACACAAAAGCACGTCCCTGATAAGAATAAAATTAACCTCCAATTTTTCATGCGGCATTATTTAGACTCACACAAAAATAGAACTAAAAAGTAAAACCCTGATTTTTTGTAGCATAACGTAAGGACCACAGTCTCTCTCCTCAATGACCACTGATGTGGATAAACCAATAAAGCTACGCGCTAAACGCAGCAGCTCTTTATTTTTCACCAAATGAGCAAATACGGAAAGTTTACGCAAATATTGATAAACAGCTGGGTTGCTCGCGCCATTCCATGCGCTAGCCTCGTCTTTTTCCCTTTGAGAAAGTCCAGTGACAAATTATGTAACATTCAGAGACTTTATTGCGTTTCCTTTTTCAAAGACACTGGAATTTTATAACGATGTGGGAACGTCTCCTTACCTCTTTACTTCTATTTGAGTGAATCTAGTGGACTCTTCTCTAGCACGAGCACAATCCATACTTTCACAACTCTTAATCAGGGAATAAATTCTATGGTGTGTTCATCATGGCAATTATTGTCGTTATATATTGAATTTTTTAAAGGCGAAAATCCAAGTTTAATTTTGCGAAAAAAATAACTTCCGCTTTTATAGCCCTTAATGATGGTTGTGGTATTAGATATTAAATTTATATACTTAAACGTGCTTATTATGGCTGTCTTAAATATTTTGCCCTGATCGTTAATAATAATGAAAGTAATTTTGATAGTTAATATTTGAGGTATGAGAGCAGCTTAACAAATCATTTTATAATGTCAATGATATTATTGTCTCTTCTCTTAAAAATTTAATAGTACTGGCTTGACGAGTAACAATGAAGGAGGCGCACTGGCTCAATCGAGAGGGCCGGGATTTGAAACCCACCATCGATCAAAAAATTATTTGTCTAGTTCGGCCCGCTATTGGTTGGGTCGGTGTCAGTATAGTTATTGTTACCAACTGAGACAGGGGTTTTGGTCTCCCGGCCCTGTCTCGTAAGTGGCAGCACGTGTTTTGGGGCCCATCCACGTAATAGCATATATAGTGCTGACATTGGACGTTAAGCAACCAATTCAACTCAACTCGACGAGTTACAAGTCAGGATTGTTTTAAAAGTGGTAAACCGCAAGTAAATCTAGTAGTAGTAGTAGTAGTAGTAGTAGTAGTAGTAGTAGTAGTAGTAGTAGTAGTAGTAGTAGTAGTAGTAGTAGTAGTAGTAGTAGTAGTAGTAGTAGTAGTAGTAGTAGTAGTAGTAGTAGTAGTAGTAGTAGCAGTAGTAGTAATATTTTGGTGGTGTCGGTGGTGGTGGTGGTGATTTTGTTGCTGTCGTTGTTGTTATTGGTATTGAAATGATTATAATTTCTAAATGGTAGGATTAACAGAATTTATAGGGTTATGAAGAGAGCGTGGGAGCTTATGGTGACATCTACACTTGTGTGGATTTTGGGGCATGGAGAAACAAGGTCTTGATCATTAGTAGCTAATTATCCCCTAAATTCAACATTTGATTAGAGTTAGAGCATGCCCACTGAACTAACAGTTTGTACGTTAGTTAATGGTGGGTGGCTTTTTGACTTAGCCTCCTGCTTAGCCGCAGCCGTGGCATAATAAGATTGAAAAAACATAGCAATGTGAACACGTTAGCATGAATATAACATAGCTTCAACACTTTATTTTTCGAGCTAAGTTAATTATGGATAAGCTGACCTTTCAAGTTAAATACGAGTGAAAGGCGTTGGGAACCGATATATTGATTTGTATAGCTGCGACTGTAAAACTCGTTTCATTTATCTCTGAGGAGGGTCCCTGATCTGACGTTCAGGGTGTAGGTCTACGTCACCGGAAAAGCTTTTTTTGCATTTATAGACCTATGACCCTCACAGTACATTCTAAAACTGTCACCGTAACCTTCTCTTATCACACTTTTTAACGAGCCCTGGTCTGCACCAAAACGTATGTGTTTGTTTTCAGTTGTGGTGTAACCAATCGGTTCCTTTGCCAGTGCTGTCAGTACGATTTAATTATTCTATAATCGAATCACATAATGGAAAGTAAAATAGAGAATAACAATTAATTAATAGCTCATAAAACAGAGGCATATTGGTAAATAGTGAAACAAAAGAGAAAAAAGCATGACTTTGCGTATAATTTATGTTGTGATATATAAATATGTTAGTTTATGGCTTTACATTTTTTAATGGCACTTTCCTCAAAATGCTGGTCACAAAGGATGCTTTCGCAGATGATGTATCTTGAAGACCAGCGTGCTTCCTTATTACAGGAGCCGTTTCCAAAACATCTTCTGGAAGTATTTTCTTTCCTTTGTCTTTCTTTTACAGGTTACTAGATAAAAAATGTAAATGTGGCGCTCTGCGTTAGCTTTGCTGAGATACAAATCCCATGGCACGTCAGAAACTGGAGAAAGTGGTCCCGGAAAACCTTGATATGAGCATTCTAGTATTAACAGGTTGAGTTGGTCTCTAAACATCCAACTTTAACACTATATAGTCTATATTGCGAACGGGCTCTAAGACCAACGTCTGTTAGCTTCATGTGCTGCCACATACGAGCCAGGGCAGAGGTACGTTGAGTAACGAATGGCGGAAG
Organism: Elysia chlorotica; assembly: GCA_003991915.1. Lineage (NCBI taxonomy): Eukaryota > Metazoa > Mollusca > Gastropoda > Plakobranchidae > Elysia > Elysia chlorotica. Next base: position 88,545 of record RQTK01001316.1, read on the forward strand.
ACCAACGTTCTACCAATTGTTAAAAAAAAGAAAAGAAGAAAAAAAGAACAATCGGTCAAATAATTAGTTTTGTACTCCTCTCCGAACACTTACACGTATAAACCCACATCATTATGTTTGTTTCAGATTTTAAATTTCAAAGTAAGCTGGACACACTATGACTATTATTGCAATTATTGCAACGAGATCAACTGTTTTACTATAAATAATTACACGTTGTTGTATAGTCTATCACCACTCACTCTTTTCACGCTTTTAGTTTTATTGATTAAAGCACTACAAAAAGAACAACGTATTTTGCCTTCGCGATCAACTAAAAATATCTGGGGTAAACTCTTTGAAAATTGAGCAGAGAATCTAAGGGATTCCATGAAACAAACATGATTATTTACTGAACAAAAAGTGCAGCCAAGCATGACAATCTACAACTGATTATATCAGGAAGAGCCTCACCTATTCTAGAAACGATAGAGTGGAGGAGTGAGAAGAAAGAGATTGACAGAAAGAGCGAGAGAGAGAGAGAGAGAGAGAGAGAGAGAGAGAGAGAGAGACAGGCAAACAGACAGACAGACAGACAGACAGACAGACAGAGACAGAGAGGAAAGAGCGCGAGTGAGTAAGTGAGTGAGTGAGTGAGCTATTTTAATCAGGATTTCAATGTGTGTGGTAAGAGAAAGTTTACAATCAATGGTGAGGCCGAGATATTTGTATGTGTCAACAACTTCAACTTGAATATCTTTTATTGCCTATGTTCGTCTAAAACATCTCTTTTGTTTAACTAATGTTCAAATTTTAAAAGTTAATCTCGTACCATGACACAAATTTGTTAATTTCTTTAAAGTAAAAATCGTTGTTTGTTATCGTTCCGATCCGGAAAAACAGCGAAAAATAGGCCTTAACTACAACTGATTGCTTTCTAAGTGTTTTTGCACATGTTCATGTTGTTAAACACCTAAACCATAACATACTAAAAGTTTACCGCCGTAAATGTGGCGCAACATGTTTTTTTTTTGAGAGATCAAAGGTCATCCAGTGCAAGTTTACAAAAACGCATTATTTTCTCAATAAGTTAATTACAAACCATCTAATACATCTATACATAACTGTGTTACAAAGTTTAATCTGATAGCAAGCTACGTTTAGATGACAGGGGGATTTCAAGTTTGGTTTATTACAAAGCAAAAGAGCAATTTATTGTTATTAAAAACCCGCATTTCTCCGTTTCTATTTTCAGGGTATAAATCTTTGCAAAGAAGTTTACTTTCTTTAAAGCACATCAAGTAATTTAATTATTTCTTCACATGCTTGTGTTTATCAACATCTAAACTATAACATTCGAAAAATTACCACTGTAAGTGTAGCAGAATATATATTTTTAAAAGCTCATAGATTATTACGGAATTTTTCTTTAAAACGCATCATGTTCTTCAAACATCACCAACCATTTAATTTAAACAAGTGCATTATTACAACATTTTAAGTTTCATGCTAGATAGGTTTAGGTGACATGGGCCTTTTGGTTTATTACAAGGAGATTTTCGTAAAACACATATTTCTCCGCTTCTATTTTTCGGGGTGTAAATCTTTGCCAACACCTTTTCGCTTTTTTTAAGGTAACAAAAAATTTAACTATTTCTGTACATGTTTGTTTTGGCCAACATCTAGGCTGTAACATACTAAAGTTACCGCCGTAAGTGTCACGGAATTTGAGAGGCCAATGGTCATCAAGTGCATTTTGTTTTAATTGTTAAAAAAATCGCAAACAATATTATTACATGTGAAGTAATCTTATAACGTATAATATATATTAGCCGATTTCAGATCTTAGGAGTCTAAGGTGGGTTTTTTTTTTTTACAAATGTATAGAGTATTTTTTAACTCATAAATCTCCATTTCCATTTTTGAATGAATTATAAATAACAACGTGCGAGCACTTTTACTTGTCTCATTCTGATACACGTATTTTGATAATTTCTGTACAGTTTTATATTTGAAATAACGTTGCTATGGTTCGGTACAGCGAACGCTAATACGCATCACTTTATTATTTGCCATGTCTAGTGATGCTCTACAGATACGATCTATATTCTCCCTGACGATAATTATGTACATGCATTTTCTAAGAGAATCGTGCACAAACAAGGGTAATTGTATCAATACATCATACACAAATACAAATCTGTGCTGGAGAGATACAGACACGAATACGCATCCCTCTCACTTCCCCCCTCCTTTGTTCGTCTCTCATTCCTTTTTTTGTGGATTTCTTTATTCGTAAAAAAAAAGGTAAATAATGAGTTCAAAACGTAAGCCTATAGTTCATATCGATTAACATTGTATTCACGTATTTACATAAGCTTCTTTAAAAATTAGCACAACAACGCGATTGTAGCTAGCTTCAAAACTGTACATATTAATTTACAGAAATGTTTACTTTAATGACAAACAGTTTTATTTTGCAGTACTATTTTTGTTATTTCAACTAAACTATAAAATTACTATCTTTATAGAGCAGGGTTGCCCAAATGCAGGCCTTAAAATGTTTTGCTTGAGTAAAACAGGTTTATATTAATAGTTCATTTTTCATCTCATTTCCTAATAATGGCTCTAATACCAATATCAAAATAATTTATACGAGAACTTCATGAATGCATACGTAACTTGATTGACCCATAAAAAATCTCAAAATTGAAAATGTTGAAACAAGGAAGTTCATAAATCCTTTTTTTTTCTTTTTTTTATAATCATTCAGCTATAACTGGAAATAATCTGTCTAGGGTTAGATCTAATTTTCTAATGCATGTTTCAGTCCCCTAAGTTTCGAAGATTGCGAAGTCTTCCACAGATACCTCATTATGAAGTTTTAGTCTAAATAAACCACGATCTTGTAATACTAAGACATGCAATCCTTTTCTTTGCGATGCTAAGTGCAGTTATTAGAGCACGTCGAGACAACACGGAGAACTAAATGATAAATGAAAGGTACTCTAATATCCCCGACAATAACAGCAGTAATAAACCTTTGAATAATAATAACAAATCCGTGGTACTTAATAATTAGATCAATACATAACATATTTAATCGAAAACCTGTATCATTTTTTTAAATGGTCATGCTTTGAGAACGTTTTTCAAATCGTGACTAACGGCCAGGGTGGTACATGTAACGCCCGACTTAGCAAGTACTTAAGTCGTTGGTCTAAAGGTACCTCCTAATTTATTTTTTTTACACTAGGTCTTGTCATTTTGATAAAATTCCAGGATCGTAAGTGCAACGTCGCAGTCGCTTACAAGTCGTCATGGGCCTTCTTTTTTCAACATCTTTCTATGAGTCGTAAGCTTTATGTACTTCCGGCTCCAATCCTACACACATATGTCGTAAATAGCAAGTCGCACACTTGGTGCAGGCCTCTTGTTGCCTTTTGGTGGAGAGAGCGGACGATAATATAAAAAAAAAGTGTCATTGCAAAATTCGCACTGGTTTCTGTCAGGCATGACGCAGAGAACGATATGGTTTTACAATAGACATAGAATGAGCAAATCGATTTTTGCATTTCTCAACCTCCCTGCAACATCCGTATACTTTGTAACATAATGACAGCTTAAACATTTCATATCCAAAGGCATTATGTTTCTTAAATAGTGTGTTGTTCAGTTGTGTGTATATGTGTTTGTTTGTGTGTGTGCGTATTTGTTTGCGAGATAAAGAGAGGGATCTTTAGGTAAACGCCTCTTTTCTTGTCTGTCCCTCGCTATGTCTGTCTGTCTGTTTCTCACTCTTTCTCTCTGTTCTCTCTCTCTTTCATTATATTATCTCTCTCTATCTATCTATCTATCTATCTATCTATCTATCTATCTATCTATCTATCTCTATCTCTTCGTGTGTATTTATTTATGTGGTTTTTTTAAATAATTTATGGTGTATATATATATATATATATATAATCTGAGAGAGAGGCTCTCTTTAATTGTTTTTCTCATTTATCTCGTTGCATAACTATTCATCTATCTTTCAATCCACCAATCTATCTATCTCTTTATCTTTTTCTTCTGCTAGCCGTTTGTTTGACAATGAAACGATGAATTAAATTATCCACCATTTTTATCATAATATAGTTTTTATTTTCTTAAGTTCACCGACCGCTTGTCCTAGTTTGATATTGCTTGTAAATGACAACAGACCGCAGATGTAGTAAAGATTATTTTAATGTTTTGACATAAAGATGACTATTTTGGTACGCTTTAAACCTAGTAAAACATAGTTCACATTGTGTTATAACATTTTTCATTCCTGAGATGTGCATAATTGCATCTCAGTAAATATACAAAGGCCCGTTAAATTTGTGATAAAAGTCTCATCTCATCAAAAGAAATGATTATCCAACGACGAACTTTTTTGTTTTGTTTTGTTATTGTTTTTGTTTTTGTTTTCGAAATAAGGAAAATTTTCTTCTTTTCTTTTTTTTATTATTTTTATTTTGTTTGTTGTTGTTGTTGTTTTTTCTTCTTTTTTCTTTGTTTTTGTTGTTGTTGTTTTTTGTTTTTTTTTTTTCTTGGGGGGGGGGGTGCCCCATCGCTTTGTCTATTTCCCTCCACCTCTTTAAATAAACTACTTTTTTTTACTACAAAATCAAAACCCTTAAGTAATTCCATAACTGTCCAGTTACTATGATAAAGTAATGGGAATACCATTTCCTAACACAGCTAATGCGCTCCACTTACTATTTTTAATTCTTAAAATAGTTCAAGTTACATCTCGTGCACCTTGGATTAAACAAAATCTTCTAACAAAAAGTAAGTATTTAGATCAACAATATCTATAGGAGTTATTGGACTAATTGCGAACAGTTTCTAGTCTACTTTGTATACTTACACAAGTATATTGATTATCTTTCGTGGGGCGTCTGGCGTTGACGTGCGTGATAAATATTGGTTTGCAAATTCAACGCTATTTACATTAGCCTAATCATAATGATTATCTGCAACAGATGCTTTGAGCTTCCAAGTAAAGTTTAGCACATCCAACCCAATTTTTCTACTCTTTGTAGAACACCGTCATCATCATTCCCCAGGATACTGATGCCCTTAAGTGAGGTAAAAAAAAAAAAACGAAAAAATCGTCAATTCTTAAACGTATATATAATTGTATACTATATTTTTCTAATATTGTCGGATTCGGATTCCTCAGAGTACTGTCCCCTGACTTACTTTGACTGTATTATGTGCTCGCACCTACTACCTAAATAAATCATTATTATCATCACCTCCCTCTACATTGACGGTGCTCCATTTTCTCTTTTCTCAAAACTTCGTACGATTCGCCCACATCACTGGGTGAAACTCGCCAACAAACACCCCTTGCAAACATAGAGGCCATAACTCAAACGAATACGATCGAATAAAGCAACACAAATAAGAGAACTTTTACCGAACTATTATTTTTATTAATGAAAGCCCAATGGAGTGGATAAACAGGCATGCCAGTGTCTAAAACACAAGTTTAATGCTAAAGTAAAACAATATAATGATGCCTAAGTAAATAGAAAAGATTTCAGGTCGAGAAGAAATAGCAATGAGAATAAGAAAAAATTCACAGACAAATAAGGAAGAAAAAAAAGACAGAGCAACTGAGACGATAACCAAACTATTATTTGTATATGGAAGAGAAAAAAGAAACATGTGAAATGTATTCCAATAACATCAATAAAATATAAAGAAAACCCGTAATATGGCCTTCAGATACGTCACTGGAGCAAAAATTATGAGACACCCTGAAAACCCTACAACAGACTGCCTCTTACATCTAGGAAGCCAAACTGAGGATTTAAAATATTTGGGCATATTGAAAATGAACGCAGAAGAGGAAACCCGTACCGTCTTTGGTTCATTCAAGTTCCACTGCTATTAACTTTTGTGTCTTTGTTCTTTCAGTCAGATTCCTGTAACTGTATCTTTTGTTTGATGTTTTTCCATAAAGTCTTTTTCTCTCACTAGTCTAAACAGGATGATGTTTTAGTCATTTGATCCTGAATCCTCTTAAAACTCAGATAGAACTGATAGCTTTCAGTAGGCTGGAGCTGAGTGTAGACGAAGACACTATGACTAGAATGATCTAGATATTAATTTGTTAATTTCCACTCAAGTCATCGTATGACATCAGAAGGGCATGATCTTTAGTACAGACATTATAAGTCACCGACTTATTGCAACTCCAATACCATAAGGCGTCAATAGCTGGCAATGTAAACATTACATATATTTTTCATTTCCGTAAAAGCAATTCGCCTAGTCTTGGCATATCCTAGAGGCCACCTTTGATGGACGCTAACCACTGCTGTCCCCAGAATCTAACCTGTGTGTGAACCGCTCTGTTCTGGTCGAGCTGCTACAGAAGGCCGTGTTCGACAGCGAGTTGGTATACCATGTGACCACCAACATGAGCCATCTGGATCGATGGGACTTCACGGGGGCATTCGGTTTCGTCGTCTCGGTCGTGACCACAATCGGTGAGTAGGGCGTGTAGCTGTGTGTCACTGTGGGTTTAGTAAATCTCAACACTAATGCAACAAAATCTTTTCCTGCAACTGTATCGGCATATTATTTGACAGGAGCCTTTGAAAGGTAATCTCAATCCTTCTGTTTGGCTTTCCGAAATCAATACTGCTGACTTCTTTATGCTGACACAATAACAAAACATTTAAGATCGAAAGTCCACAGGAGAGTGGAAAAACTCATGAAAGTGTGAGATCCCTGGGCAGAATCCTGGATCAATATTAAATGAATTTTCATGTTTCAGCTCTGTGGGCGTCAAGTTTGTCAATCGAGCTTAATTGCTTTCAAAACCACGACTATGGGTGGACAATAAACTACCATTGGACATTGTTTTCTTTTTATGTATGACGATTTTGGCACGCTTTAAAGTACCATGCATAGATAATTATGATAGGTAAAAGATTTGAGGAGAGACCTAGATCTAGAAGCGTAGATGAAGCTTACATTCCGAGTGTAAGTAATGGCGCATCTTGGCAAATAAAATTGTTCCCTCTGGTTTTTTTTAATTCTTTCTTTACCACACACTTTTAACTAAATATCAAAGCAAAGCCACTATCGCCTATATGATGAATTTTGAGAAACCCCTTTTTGTGTTAAATCTGAACAGTTAACGTGTTAGGCCTTTTAATTTAGAAACAGGGAAAACAGCAATGATCCCGTATTCTACAAAAGTACGAATCTCTTGGTACTTTCTACTTGAATAAAATTTCATTATGTCTGTTCTGATTTGAGGGTTGGGTTGTTTTATTTTTTTGGTGTTTTATATCTGTTTTGTTCAACTTGGCTATGAATATTTGACCATTTTGAGAGCTACCACACTACAGAATTTAACTCTATATTCTGTGTACCAAACCATTTACATTCATGTGATCTTTGTGTTATTCTAAAGCGGTAATCCTTTTCAACAAACCCTCTTCAAACTTGGGAGAATAATGAATGCTTAACACTTCCAATTTCAGCATGCACGTCTAACCACGTCTTTTTCGGCATATTAAAAAATCTTTTCCCCACAATTCTTAAAACATATAAGTTTATTAAAATAATTTGGGATAAATCGACCACGTCTCGCCTTTTATAACTTGCCACCTTCACTGAGGAAATTGTGCTTCTTAAAAAATGAATTAAAGGGGAATGGGAGCAATTGAAGACCGACATTTGTAAACTTTGCACAGTGACATCGAAATTTGTCCTGGTATCAAGTGAAAGGTGACTTTAGTTTCCCCAAACGTAAAAGTCTGCTATTAAATGACGTGTATTACATAATTCCAACCCATTATCTAGTAGAAGATCCATATCACCTCGGCAGCCACGAGCAATTGAGTGGCATTATCATTGAGTTGTTTTGCTGGAGGGGGCGTCTTCTCCAGGTGGCGTCTATCTAAGCACGGCGCTCGAAACGGTCTGTTAAGACTGTATGTTGTAACTTACTACAAATCTATCACAATCTATGAGTGGAGCTTCCGGATCAGGTCGCAGCGGGCTGGGGGTGTGTGCCACAAAACGTGAATTGGAGATTCTGTTCGCGGAGACCTGTCAAACTTCGATGTTACATAACGCCGAGCACGTGTTGTTTTTTTGTTGTTTTTTTTAATCGGAAAAAGGGGAATTGTGAGTTGTCAGCCATTTTTATCTTGTAACCAAATTTTCAGTTTATCTGCATGTATGTCTGTTTTTATCTCTCTCCCTCTTTCTATTTCTTTTTTTCTCACTAGCGCTCCATTTACATTTAACTCTACTTCTTTATTTGATTCGCTCTATCTCCTAATTTACCTTTTATCTGCTGATCAACCTGCCTTTTATACATGTAATGAGCAGTTAGATAGATAGATAGATAGATAGATAGATAGATAGATAGATAGATAGATAGATAGATAGATAGATAGATAGATAGATAGATAGATAGATAGATAGATAGATAGATAGATAGATAGATAGATAGATAGATAGATAGATAGATAGATAGATAGATAGATAGATGGATGGATAGGCACATACATACACACACGCGCACACACACCCACATATACATACATACACACACACACACATACATACATACATACATACATGTACATACATACATACATACATACATACATACATACATACATACATACATACATACATACATACATACATACATACATACATACATACATACATACATACATACATACATACATACATACATACACACATACGTACATACATACACACACACACACACACGTACTTACATGTCTGGAGTGTTTTGTCCTTCTGAAGAGCTTCTAGGTCAAGAATGCTTCCTGTTCTTTTCCAAAAATGTGTCTTCTTCAATATAGATAGTATGTAAGTCGATTTTAAGGAGGAGCTGCTGAACATACATAGATAGACAGATAGATAGGTATATAGATCGATAGATAAACAAGCAGTTATTTCATCCTCCTCCTCCTCCTCCTCCTCCTCATCATCATCATCATCATCATCATCATCATCATCATCAGCAGCAGCAGCANAATAATAATAGATAGATAGATAGATAGATAGATCATCATCATCAGCAGCAGCATCATTATAATCATCATCATCTCATCGTCATCTAGTTGACACCCGGCCGCGCAGACTGTGTGCGAAACACACTTCTTTAAAAAATATTGAATCCGAATGAAGTTTCAAGCTAAAGAAAATCACGTTTTATGATAGTAATAACTCAAGACTTGGTTTCCAATTGTGCCGTTTTAATATTAATGGGCAGTGCCGAAAATAGAAAGCCTACAATAGATAATAACTTTAAAGAAGATGGAGACCAGGCTTGCGTATCATCATCATCATCATCATCATCATCATCATCATCATCATCATCATCATCATCATCATCATCATCATCATCATCATCATCATCATCATCATCATCATCATCATCATCATCATCATCATCATTCTCATCATTATTATCATTATTATTATTGATATTTTATTAGTCATCATCAACAGGGTTATTATCATTAACATTATCATCATCATCATTATTATTAGTATCATTATTATTATCATTATTGTTTTTGTTGTTGTTGTTGTTGTTTTTATTATTATTGTTGTTGTTTTTGTTGTCGTTGTTGCTGTTGTTGTTCTCTTTAGTGTTAATCATACATTTGACGTGCGCCTCATGCCCAGCTATTTATTCGTTTCATTATGTACATTATGACGAAATGTATCTCTTTTTCTTTGCCCTTGTGGGAATCCAATAGGATAGACAATTATGTGATATATTTAGTATGGTCATATGTATCGATTCGAGTGTTGACAGGTGAAAGAATTCACTAACCTAAGATTCACTTAAATGGAACGCACAGGAAAGATCTAGGTCAAATTATGAATTACGATTGTAATAATCTGCCACGCCTGGTCTCACCTTCAAACAATACAGAGCGAAATCTGGCTTAATGATTGCGAGTGCTCTGAAATTTTCAGAAGACCAGCGGGTTGACTGAAATCCGACGTCAGCAAAAAGGTTGCCACTGACATTATCAATTAAGATCGTCCGCCGGAGCAGCATACAGGAATTACACTCGTTCTTGGTGGCTTTTGTACTTTGGTTTCAAAGAGCTTTTGTTCATTACAGGCGCTTCACTAAAGATTAAAAAAATGTACTTTTATAATAACCAGTCCATCATTCAATTTCGAAAAGAAATCAATTTTATTCCCAACAACTGTCTTGCATCTGTTTTTTTTTTTTTTCCAGCTATACATTACGCATAATCTTTTTTATATTCAGTGCATTAAAAGTGTTATCTTAGCGAAAAAAAAAATTGAAATGTCGCTCCACCAACCATGAAATTTAATTCTCCTTTGGAACAGCAAAGGAGTTGCATAGATTTGATTTGGTATGAAAAGAACACAAAATGATACAATTTCTACTGCCGCTGCTGCTTCTGCTGCTGATTAGACCACTCGTACTACTGATGCTTCTACTTGTGCTACGTTTATTGTTGCTGTTACTACCGCAATGTATACTTCAATTCCAACTGAGGAGCTACTACTACTACTACTACTACTATACTACTAAAATCTATCCTCAGTCCCATGTCCAATTTTCAAACACCGATGTACATGTAGTTACTAGTTCTAGTAATAGTACATACCCGCTTGGAGTCCACGCAAAGCGGATTGCGACATTTGCGTATGCTGGAGATAACTCGCGTCATCTTTTCTCCTATTCCGTGAAGCATGAATGTTGTGAGGGGGATGCCAAACAGCGCGTACACCAGGCAAACGGTTTTCCCCATCATTGTGAAAGGCGATAAATTGCCGAAACCTGGAAAGTGGCAATAAGAAGATGTTAGTGTTCATAGGTGACTAAAATCTTCAGTGCTAGAGATGATAGCGAAGAAAGAAATGGCAGAAGCGAGAAAGGGGTGGGGGGGTCACAGAGTACATGTACCGCGCACGGCAAATGAAGGATCGTATAGTCATAAAAGTACATGCTCATGTAGTAGTAGTAGTAGTAGTAGTAGTAGTAGTAGTAGTAGTAGTAGTAGTAGTAGTAGTAGTAGTAGTAGTAGTAG
>RQTK01001316.1:99724-114081 GCA_003991915.1 Elysia chlorotica
AGTAGTAGTAGTAGTAGTAGTAGTAGTAGTAGTAGTAGTAGTAGTAAAATTATTTCTACCCTTCCTTCATGATCTTCGTATATAGCCCCGCTGCACTAACCGTACTACCCTAGGCTCACATATGTTTAGTACAGTATTGCAAATAAAAGGCAGCTTAAACAAACTTTTAGTTTACCTCACTCAAATTTCGAGAAGGACCTCCTACTCATCAGTTCAAAGCGCTACCGACAAGGTTCTGTGCTGTCTCGTAGAATCTTGTGGGAGTACGTTTGTCTAAAACACTTCAGGAACGGTGAAATTTAAACTAAACACAACCTTTTCACTTTCTATACCACATCAAACTTAAACCACTAGTTATGGCATATTTATTTTAGAATACCTTAAAGTGAAATGGTTCCGATTTGATTAAACTCGTGTACATGTTTTTCTCTCAGCAGTATCCTGTTATCATTTCGCAATTAAAAATGACACTCAAGAAAAATATAAAGCTGGACATTAATTGAGCGCGTCACTTCAGCTTATTGTTTTCTTTGCTGGTTTTTTAGTTTTCTTTTTGTTTGTCAATTAAATGGAAATGACTGAAACGGAATTGCAAATATTCACCCAATTTTAAAAGTGATTTGCCGTTTTTTTTCTTATTCGAATCTAAAAATAGATCTAAATAAGAAAAAATTGTCAAATACAGGCCATTCGATAATCGTAAAATTGCGTATGTTTTGGTTTAAGTGTTATTGTTTTTTAAATTATGAAATGAGATGATTTTTTCGGTATCGTATTGTAATATCACTTCATGAAATTGAATACTAAAGGCATTGTCGATCTTAAAAATTGGTTTCCGTCGCAAAGACTCATGTCTTTTTATCAATATGAATAGTCAATAGTTGACGGAAGTAAACGTTTCTTCTTTTTATTTTTTTTAACTTTCTACGCTAACTAATGAACAAATTAATATTATTTTAATTCTTGGTCTCTGTGTCTTTGTCTTTCTCCAGTTGAGTCAATTAGTGAACTTCGCATACATCACCCTCGCAGGCTTCCTTGTCATCTTGATAGCCCCAGCCCTGGCGTTTACTTATGTTGAGGAGTGGACATTCGGGGAGTCTATTTACTTTTGCTTTACCACGCTCTCCACTATTGGCTTTGGCGATTACATCATAGGTGGGTTTTTGTATTTTCTATTAGTTAAAGACTTAATGAGCCCAGCGCCTCAAATATCAAGTTTAGAAAGGGCATCTCAAACGCATTGATCCTGCTGCCCTGAAACAACTACAAACAACAGCAAGCCTAATTAAGTGTCGATAGTTCGAGATCATTACTCGCATGTTCATGCGATTTTCATAAGCTTAGTTCAAAAACGCTTGGAGAAGCATAAAGACATTTAAATCCAGTAATCCACGATAATCAATGAAATGGTATCAGCTCGGGTTTCTTTTTAAATTATGATTGAACCAACAAGTAGAGATGAAATGGGCTTGATACAGACATGACAGGAGATAAATAGAGAGACAGAGAGGGGTGAGTGAGTGAGAAAACGAGAGAGATACAGAGAACGAGAGAGAGAGAGAGAGAGAGAGAGAGAGAGAGAGAGAAAGATGGGTGTCGGTAATTGATATCGACTTTCTTATTCTTTATCTATTTCTCTCTCTCTCTCTCTCTCTCTCTCTCTCTCTCTCTCTCTCTTTTTCTCCCGTGCTCTCTCTCTCTCTCTCTCTGTCTTCTCTCTCTTCTCTCTTTCTTCTTTTGTCTCTCTCTCTCTCTCTCTCTCTCTCTCTCTCTCTCTCTCTCTCTCTCTCTCTCTCTCTCTCTCTCTCTCTCTTTCTCTCTTCCTCTTTACTCCTCAGTCTGTCGTTGACTCTTTGTCTAACTGTCTATATATGTCTCCCTCACCCTCCCCCAAGCACCCTCTCTCCCCATAATGACAGTACGGTCCTCCTTCCCCAGGGATCCACGAGAGGCGAATCACCAACTCGAGAGTCCACGACCTGTACGAGATGATCGCCTACCTGTGGATCCTGCTGGGCCTGGCCTACCTGGCGCTCGCCAAGTGCTACCTGGCCGACTTCCTCTTGGCCAGGGCCAACGCTGTGGAGAGAGGGACACTCAAGCGGCTCGCGGTGAGTACAGAGCGCAGGTGGCGAAATCTAGAATAGATCCCTCAGTGAGCGAAACCGGGCTGGAGCAAGAACTAGCCTACTATCCATGTAGAGATTTGGTGGACACACTAGAAATAAAATGATGTGCTGAGAACTATCTCGTCACACACCTTAAAATGTGTGTTCGAAGCCACCAGGGTAAACCAGGCACAAGTGGGGGAAAAAAAGAAAGAAAGAAACGCTCTCTCTTTTCCTTTAAAGTCTTTTAGGTTCAGCAAAGGTATCCCATGCATTTCTTCTTTACATATTTAAGAGTGTAATGAGACACTAAGCAAAGGAAAAGATCGGGGAGTCTATGTAGGTTTTCCTCTGCAGAACAAATAAGAGTGGGCGATGGACATTTACGGCATGGATTTCCTTTTAAACTAAGACTAATTAATAGAAATATTTTCGTAAGTCTTTGGCACTTTTCTAAAAGATATCGTCTAAAAACTCTTTAGAGACGAAGCCCTGAAAAAAAGGAATTGCTTATTTGTTGTGTTTTTTTTTTTCAAAAAGACATAGCATTACATCATTTATACCCATTTTTCTAGTTATAACCAATAAACCGTCTGAGGAAATTACATTTCAACAAAAACTATAATCAATCCAGATAAACAAAAGGACAGCCTTAAAATGAAGCGATTAACTAAATCTCATGAAATCAGCTTAGGATACATCTAATTATGTCTTGAAAAAACGGAAGATGTAAACCGGAGGTCTAATAAATATTCATGGGCTTTGGGATTGGTGTCTATAGAGCGACAGAAAAATCTCCAAAGGTTAATGAATTTAATGATACAAAATTAAAAAGAAAATGTTACCTTTAATACTTGGATGTCTACCAACCCCTCCTTATTAAGTCATCGGATTGATCGAAATGAACACATTTTTAGCGTAATATGTCACTACCATAGTCAGAACAGAATGATAATTTTTAGACATTGATTCTAAGCGCACTTGTTTACTTCCGTGACTTTGAATGTTATTTTGGGAAGCCTAGATGTCTCCGATATGTTTGAGTCAGTTTTTTTTTTCTTTTCTACTTAGTCCAATGAACTAGATGAGGGTCCTATATAGTTCATTTGATAGCGTTATACGTAGTCGAGCTGAAGGTTAGAGGTTCGAATCTGCTCTGATGCTCCTGTTCTCATGTATGTATTATATTTAGGCAACCTAGTCTTGTAAAACTAATCAAAGACTACACGTAGTTATACCCGTACCTGTCTTTAACTATTGCCATCCCTCTCCGTCCCCAGGCGTATTTCAAAGACGCGCCCCCTGGCGAGAGGGTGAACGGTTCTGACGAGTTTGGAGCCGCCAGTGATTCGTGCATGTCCCCTGGCGGCAGACGGCCCAGAGTCCACGTTCGTGTCGTCTGCGTCCTTCGCCACAGACGCCACGGACGCATCGGCCGGAACGGACTCTTTGAAGGAAGTCACATGACTTTTTTTTTTGGTACATGTACTTCAAGCAGCCAAGTGTATGGAGCGCAGTATATGGCGCTAGTAGTTTTGTTAGATTTGTATTGGCACAAAGACTTTCATGTGCTTCAAAAGTTACACCAGAAAGGCAAGAAACGTGGTGAGAGTTGATGCGCAAGTTAATTCAATGAACGTAGTAACAGCTTTCTACATATTCGATTCCTCCGTTACATATCATAGAATGAATCAGATAAAGACGACCTTCTCAGTGCCTGTTCAACAATGACGCTATGGTATTATTCCGCAATACCTGTAATCTTAATACAAACGTATATATAATAATATATATATAGGACGCCACAATTGAAGGATTTGGGGAGGGTGAGAAGTAGAAGTAATAGAAGAGAAAGAGGAAAAGAGAAGGAAGGGTGGCTGAGAGGTTGGAGAGTAGATAATAAAACCCTCAGACTTAGAGCTGGTAATATCTAAAAGTTGTAAGCCTAAAATCTAAGTACTCTCTGACTCAGATTTTGGTCTACATTTTGGATACTATCGAGACATAAATAACTACAGCAGAATAACTACGTCCATGTTGTTAAACACAAATTATTGTAATCCACAATAATTTTGTCGAACAATAACGTAGCTTTGCAGTCGTCACTGGCGGTGTCAGAAAACGTCTTTCTCGGTTCTGGCCTTTACACTTCCATCAATGTGCGTACGTTTGTATTAAGTTTGACAAACATTGACAGCAATATGCATTATATTTGCTAGTATGACTAGTGCTTTATGAATATGACCATAGTGACAATTTATAATAATTATGTGACACACATGACTTACCGTAAAGGCAAGTGCTCCATGCAAAAGCTTTAACCAAAAGAGGAAATCATGTTAAGAGACGATCTAGAAATCTAGTTGTTTCTCCTCTGAACGATTAGCTGTTCAATGAGTAATTGGACATGCGTTAGTTTTTATCTAGATCTATACTAGATCTACATAATAACAATAGTGCAAACTGTAGTGTTAAAACTATGTTGGACTGCTAACTTGTCAATTTGTTATTTTCTACCAAACTGCTGCATTTGATGTTGTAAATGATAAAGTTGTGATTTACACATTTCATTATCTTCTCTTAAAATTACATGGTGTATCTCAAAACATAACTGGTCGTTTGACTTCAAATCTGTAAACTTCTATGCACCGGTGTTTGAACTTGATGTTTTTTTTTGTTTTTGTTTTTTTATCTCATATTTTATTGTTCCCAATGTCTACATAGACAACTTAGAGAGTATTATTTAATACAATCTACCCAATTACGAATGTGCGTTTATCGAGGGTTGCCAAGATTAGTTTGACTTTGAAGACATGTACTGTCCCTTTTATTTTGCAACATTTGGCCAAATCGCAACTTTTTGCAACTTTTGTTGGTTTTGCAACATTTTGCGATTTTCATACTAAATTGTTAAGTAGGCCTACAATTTCGCAACTTTTATGAAAAATACAATTTCCTGTGTATTTTTCACTATTATTTATTTCTAACTTATACGCAGAAAAAATACACCGAGACAGCAAGTCTGTACCTTGGTTCTCTATAGAGGGAGGGAGAGAATTCTCTCCCTCTCTCCGGGTTTAACGTCTCCTATGTTCCCCTGGGGGATCCTATACGGCGACAGGACAAGTCTGTACCTCACCAGAACATGTTATTTATATTTCAAATTGTATGAGACTTTCGATCTGAAAGAAAATTCCTTTGGAGAGGTATCTCACTAGTTCATATTGATACTCATTTAAAAAAAAACAGTTTTATTAGCTTGATTTCACTTGGAAAAATGAACACATTTATAATTTTGGTTCTAAAGAAAGGCAATAATCAAATTAAAAGGGGATCGGAATGAGTATGACTTGGTGGTTGGCACCCAAAATGCAGCATGCACACAGAAAACCTTTCGATTTCTAATAGAAAAGGTACTATCCGTCTGCCTCAACTAGTACACGTGAAGACCTAGCTCTCATTTAAATGGTTCTCCTTGATTAGGCCTAATGAACGTCCCTATGTCTGTCTAATTAATTATCTTTGTTCCTGTCTCTCAATGCTTCTATCCATTTTCATTTAGTAACAGGCCTGCATAACTACGTGTATTACATTCATATTCTCACACCTATTTGTCCCATAGACTATATTTCCAGTCTTGTTTGATCTACTTATATTTGATCTCTGCTTAATTCATTCATATTTTAACAACTACAATACTGTAACAGTAACGCAATTTGTAACGCATTGATAGTTCCTAACCCATCATCCCACTCAAATCCTCCCCCCTCACTCAATTAAAAAAAAAATATTTTGACCAGTAAAAAATATTCCAAATGATTAAAGCAATCTTCCAGCCATAAACTTGCAAAAATGTTTTGGATACCCGACTTTTCACTTTTCACTTACATTTGAATTATCTTTCTCTTAATATCTCCTTTGTCCATCTCTGACTTTCTCTCACCACTGCCTGTTCTTGTTATTACATAATTGTATCTTGTTGAAACTGTTATGAGACTTAAAATAAAATTGCTGCATTATTCGTGTTTATCACGACACAATACACATGTATGTAGGTATACAATTCTTTAATTGGTTACTTTGCATGGAATTTTCTTGTTTTATATGATTTTAAAGGCTTAAATTATGCCGCAACATTTTGCAACCTTTATTATTTTTTTTATGGAACTTTTTTAAATTTTTTGGCTGCAACTGTCCATTTTGGGATGCAACTTTGTGCAACTTTCTGGGGGGGGGGACGGGTACTCTATTTTAGGTTTAGGTCGGCTCACCAAGCAAGATGATTGAGCAGTGCTCGACTGTCCGGCTTTTTCTGGTCTTTGTTAACAATAAGCTGTTGCTCTTTATCCCATCCCATTGTGGTGTGGGTGGAAAAGCTTAATGGAAAAAAAAACACGGTAAGCTTAGTTGGTTTTCAATACCGTAGTTTGTGTCCCAATTCCGAATTCCAAATAAAAAAAAATTAGCGGGAAAGAAATGAAAAGGTGTTAATATCCTACAATGAAATATCATTTTTTCCTTCTTTATCAATTCTTAAACTGCAGCATATTTTTCCGAAAATAATTATGACGTATCCTGACATTTCGGGACATTAATTAATATTCCGCCAAACACTACTTTTGTTGATTTTACGTTGCCGTAACGCTTTGGAACATTTCACCATCCACTCACTCGATCTACATTTTCCAATCTTAAGAGATTCTATAGTATTCTAGACTACTATAATATTGCTTTCTTCACTTAACCAATTTGCGGTAGGCGTTTACTATACATTTACATTAAAAACACAAAATTATTCACTCTCTCTGACTTCTTGGTTGATCTTTTTCTTTCAATTTTATTTTAAAATTTTGACTCATTAGATTTACATCGACGATAAGTTTGCTTTTTTGGGGGGATCACATAAGATTTTAGATGTAATTATAAATGCAATGTAACTTTTCATCTATCCCTAAGGGATCATCAATATTAAAGAACAGTATTTGTTTTTTGTTTTATTAAAGAAAAATATTGGTATTATTACTTATTCAAGGGCTATAACTCATGTATAAAATGGGTTCAGATTGTTCCAATACAGAGCTTGAATATCAGGTCGGTTCCATCCAAGCATGTTTTGCTGAAAACAAAATTTTTGATTCTCTAAATACGCCAATAGAACTCCATATCTCTTTCCGTCGAAGCAATAGAGTGCTGAAAGAATTTATTTGTGATGCAAATGGAATGTTTTAAATGCCCCCCTTCTAAATCTAATGGACAAATAACCCAAAATGGTAGGTCTATTAGGATTGTAAAAATATTTGCTTATTAAGAGGCACACTTGCTGTTAAAGTTGCAAACAGGGCAGTAAATTCCTCGTATGTTTGCGGGCTTGATAATGAAGTCATGATTTAGTAGACAATCACTTGAGTAGGCAAATTTTTTTATTTTTTTTTTAGAAAAAACACTTTTAAATAAAATTGACTAAAATTTCAACGAAAAAACTATAGTCTACACCATCATTCAGTATTTTTACAGTCAAACTAAACTCATCTAATGCGAATGTCAGGTGAAAGAATGTAATTTTGTTTTAAAATAGAATGAATTTTTTTACACACTAGCCATACCCTTATAGAAAAAGAATATGCATGACTGTATAATCCAATTATTAGTTAAGATACTTCTCATTTGCACTTGCATTATCAGAATTTGAAAGCTCATATACATCTTGACATTCCTTAATCCTTTCTCTACGATGACAATTTGAAAATCTAAAAAAAAAATAAACCAGATTTTTACTGAATTACTAATTAATAATTATCCCTTTCCATAAACTGGTTGTATCATTTTGATAAGACAATAAAATTGATCTTGCTATTCTGACAGCACCAATGTTGCAACACCCTAGTAATTAAGTACTAGTATGTCTTGTACTATATACATAAACATATGTACATGTATTACCTAGTGTACAGTTATTTGATGAAACTGTTAAGTTTCAATAATTTTACATTTCTAATGATGCATTGGTGGGTTTTAGGTTCTTCCATATATAGTTTATATTTAATAAATTATTGATTCATCTGAATTATTTGTTGCAATTTTCATACCCATGAAGATTGTATTTATCATGTACATATATAATTACTGTAAAAAATTGTGATATGGTTGAAACTTGTCTGTTGATTATTATGATTAAATATTAAATCAATACAATGTACCTATTTCTTCACCTTTTCCTACAACAGAATAAAAAGTATATAATAATACTTTCATTCAGCGATTGTTGTTACTGGTAACTATAACATATGTTGTTTTTTTTCTTTTGGTTCGGTTTTTTTTGTTAGGGGGAAAGGTGAAGTGCTTAGCTTTTATCCATTATCAGAAATATCCTTACTGTCACAGATTATCATCACTACATAACATGCATAACAGTAATAACAGCCACATTGTACCAGGCAAACGGCATTAAATTTATGAGGTAGGTTGCCATCACTTTAATTTACTAACACTATTACTCGACAGCCTCAGCTATCCATTCTGTACTAGGTAGTTACAGCAACACTTAATCTCAAAAACGCGTATATATTTATATATTTGTAATCAGTGTCTAACATGGGTGAAAAATGTGTCCATAAAAAATATGTTAGTTTTGAGGGCGAACTGAAAGTTTTAGATGCAGTGTGCAAAATTAAAGTGCTTAAAATATGGAGACTGAATCTTGAACAGAAAGACTGAACAACATTAAATATAAATGTTACCAACATAATTGTTGCACATTTATTTAAAACAGCATATAATGCATAGATACCTTGTTCCAAAAAAACAAACAAACAAGTGCTTCATTCTTTGTTTGTTTTTTCTTCATCTAATTAATAATTTAAAAGTGTGAACTGCACGAAATTTTATAAGCTGTACATTATCAAGGTAAACCAAATATATACAGGATTATATGTAAGGCCTTTCAATTTTATAACCTGAATATTGATTATCTTTGCTTGGAAAAAAGATAAATGAAACTAAGGAATGAATTCATGCTGCTACATGCTGGCATTATATAACTTGTTATTATAACTCAAACATCAATGAATAATTTTTTAAGTCATTAAAAGTACTGGGTTTTTTAAAGCATCTTAATAACAATGGCTCAAATGAAGCCTTGAATTTACTACCCATACCATGTATCTCAGGAGCTTGTTTGTCCTTCTATATACTGTCTCACACAATTTGCTGTGAGTGATCTAACTTTTCCTCGTTGTGGCCATGAAAAATATAAATACAGTGAAAATTTATGTTAAACCTCAAAACTGAGCGCAGAATAGCCATGCTTGATCACAGATCGAGCTTTTATTGATAATCAATGGAATCGCAATTTTTTTTTTAAAACGATAACACTAACTGATTTGCAATTGTCTTCAACTTTCTACGAAATATATTAAAAAAACTATCAAACAAATCTATTATGTGAAACGCATTTCAGTTTGCAATATTATTATGTCAAAGATAGACCAGGAGACAAATGAGAAACGACTAAAACACAAGATCGATTTACATACATTTATAATTTACATATAACATTTAAATTAGAAATATGGTTTTCTACCAATGTACAAAAGGTAAGAAGTTGAAAATAAAATAACAACATATTTTGGAAAAAAATTAAGACTCTATGCCAGTCCGTTTTGTTATGATTTGCTAATTCAAATCTTTTCAAGGAAAAAACACTTAAAGTTATAAACCATGCTATTCTTGTTGGTAAAATGTCTATTTCAAAAATGAGATATGGCAGGTGAGAAAATGTTATCAACATTATTTGAACACAAATTTCAGTATACAAATATCTTCTCTAGTCTAAAACAAGAAAACAAAACAACAATTAAAAACGAAACAAAACATAAGATGACAAAACAACAACAATAAATATGCTGCCCAACCAGAGGAAGAAAACGGACAAATAAACCTGCAGTAGGAATAAAAAGCTAACAAAATACAGTGTAAAAGAAGCAGAATTCAGGAACACTTGGGATGAAGAAAAATCATATCTGCTGGTATAGACAACAGTGAGAGATAAAAGTAAATAAAATCGTGTGTATGCCTTTCCAAGCAGAATAGGAAAATACTAAAGTTTATTTCTCACTTTATATAATAAAAAAATGTTTTAAAAAAACGAAAACATTCCAAGATAATTTTTCAAAATCAGTTATTATTCTTAAAAATATGAACATTATGACATTCATATTTAGCTTGAAATATCATATACATGTACTAATTTTAATTTTATTTGTTACTTATTGTCTAATGTCAGCACTTTATAAGCTATACACATGTATTGTGTAAACGTCCCAAGACTAAATTTTGACCATTTTTTAAGGGTTGCCACACAGATACAGTGTGGGAATACCACGACTCCTGTCTCAGCCGACTACATTATACTCACACCGACCCATCCAGTACGGGACAAAATTGGACAAATCATATTTTGACTGATCATAGGTTTCTAACCCACTAGGGGCGCAACCCTCTACTGTATCACTGTTTGCCCCTTACTATATTTAAATAATGCTATGTATCATTTTTTCCTGTACACAACCACCAAAACAAATTCATCTAATAATTATATACCTGTACAAAAGAAATTTACTTTAGATTTTAACAGGCATGCGTCACGTTGTATCAGGATTGATGTTTACAGAATAATACAAAGATGGTTGTCAGAGATAAATGTCACATTATGGGTCCACGTGGGTCCACTGGCATGATACTCCTCTGGTCATCAGCTGATCCACAAAGTAGGCACGACATCTCATAGTGCTTTGGTGCAGGGAGACATAGATCAAATATGAAAAGTATTATGTCTACTCTGTCAACGATAAAATTGCCAATATTATATTGATCCTTGTAATCAAATGTGAAAACTTTTTTTTCCTATCAGTTTTTACCTAATTACTTTATCTCCATAAAGATATTGATAAGAATCATAACATGAAAATATTTTAACAGATTGTCAACGCTCCTAAAAAATTTAGATGTAGCAAGCTAAAGAATAACTCTGAAACATATCTGCCACTTCTCATAAAAATTTAATGGCCGATACCATAAAAGGCATCTGAACAAATCAGCTAGTGCCAAAACTTAAATTTAAGCTCTCACAAATTTGTATTACAGCTGTTGCATTTCCGAACCGTCTATCAAGGTTTTTGCTTGTTTTTTGAGGGACGATATTTTTTTAAATTTTTGATTCCTCCGAGAAGAAAAATAGAGTAACACAAAGGCATTCATTGTTCAGATTTAAGAGCAACTTCCAATAAAATTTAAAATGTACAATGTCTGATATCAAATTAAAAAAAAAAAATACTAGAAACCCTAGTTGAGTTGAGTTGGTTTAACGTCCAACATCAGCACTATATAGGCTATATTGTGGAGGGACCCCTAGACTGATGTCCGAAAATTTTATGTGCGGCCACACACGAGACAGGGCGGGGATGCCATGACTCCTGTTATATTAAAAGGTCACATTAAACTGACACCGACCCAACCAGTATGAAGCAAAATCGCCAGGGCTCGAACTCAGACCTTTTGCGCCAGAAGCTGATGTTCTACCCCAGGGCCATCATAACTCTCAAAGAAAGAGTAAATGACAAAAATCTTTCAAGAGTTCTACAGGGACAAGGTAAAACAAATACAATCATTTACATAAACTAAAATCAGCCCTAAAGAACAAAAATTAGATTGCTTTATGGGAAATTCAAAAGAGTTGGTGCAGTCTTTTATTGTCCTTGGTGTGAAAAACAACATTTTCTTTCAATTTTTACATATAATTGACTCTAAAAGATTTCTTGCCTTTCAAAAATCTCATTAACTCTGTACTTGCACTACCACAAAATATTACTTTTAATATTGTGTGTTTCATAAAAGAAATCAAAGACTTTTTTGCCACTGTCTTTATTCTTTTTTTTTTAGTGTGGTTTTTATCCAAGACAAATATATTTGAGCTGGTCACGCATTAAATTTTTTTTTTTAAAGAGTATTTCAATCTAAATATTTTATTACCTGATATAACTTGTCCACTCTAAATATATGTTCGTGCTCCGCAATGATGTGATCACATTGTCCACATGCATCTGATAAATCGATAGAACATTTTAAATTTTTTAAAGTTTGCAAATTTACTCTCACTCTCAGTTATGTTAAAGAATGGCAAGTAAAATATCAATATCTATTGGGTCCCAAAGCACAATATCAATAACGATAAACAATACCAAATAACTATCATGTGTTAAATGCTAATAGAGGTAAGTATTAACTTTAGTATTACCTATTTACACTATGGAAGACAAAAAAGTATACTTTATAATTCATAGAGCATTGAAGAGTAAAGCCATGAGTAAATATTTTTAATGCGATTCATTTGTCAATTGAAAGCAATTCTAAATTAATTCAACCAATTTCAAATAATTGAAAAAGGTTGCAGTAGTAAAAGGGAACAAATTTTTATATTGAAGCAACATTTCTAACCAAACAGGAAATAATATTACACTCACGCTGATAGGTGATACGTTCTTCGTCTTCAACTTCTGTACAGTTTCTGTTGACTATCTTCATATCTTGACTTTTGCACTCACAGCACTTGATAAAATTGATCATGTAGGAACCAGAGTCCACACACAAGGAGTCCTGTTCATGAACAAAACAGAATCATATGTAGCAGGATATTTTAAAAACTTGTTTCTCATACCAAGAGGGGTTTAAGGGGGTTTTATGTAACCATTAATTTACCAATGCTAGTTTAATAATTGTAGTTTAAACAAAGGCTGCAGTCAATGGAATTCAACCATACATTATGTTATTGCAACTTGAAGTATTTACTTCATTGTATGCCTTTGCAACAAAGGTTATGCTGATATCAAAGAATGATGGTGACAAAGTTGATGTCAAACAACTTAGCAAGAACACCTGTAGTTTAAGTACCTTGGGCAATAAATCACAGAGGACAGATTATGGCACAAATTAAAACAACAATTGCACTTATATACCAGTTGCCAGGCAAGTTTTGTCAAATGAAAAACACACTGATATCTCTTTTTATGATAAAAAAAAAAATTAATCATAATGTCATCTACACACTGTCCTTTTGTATGTTCATGAAACAGAGGTGAGATATATAGAGAAAAACACATAGAATCCTTTGAATTATGGACGTGTTTCGCCGTTTAAGTTGGAGGGAAAAGAAGGCAATTGAAGAAGCAAATCTCCTGCTGAGAGTAAGGCCCCACTTTTTTCAAAGTACAAAAACAGTATAGCAGAGAATTAAATGCCTTGAATTGCTAAAGGGTAGTGCAAAGGCAGAGGAAGACCAAGAAGAATGACATAAAAGACTGGACGGGCATGAAGATTTCAAAATGTAGAGAAAAAGTCCATAACAGGGAGAAGGGGGGAAGTGGCATGTCGACTTCTTTGCTACTACTGCATGAAGATTTCAAAATGTAGAGAAAAAGTCCATAACAGGGAGAAGGGGGGAAGTGGCATGTCGACTTCTTTGCTACTACTGCTCAAATTCAACATATTGAATATTATTAGCAGGTTTGACTACTTCCAGGTTGGGTTCACAGGTGCTAAGAGTTAGATATTTTAGTAGTTTACATATGCAACATATTGAATATTATTAGCAGGTTTGACTACTTCCAGGTTGGGTTCACAGGTGCTAAGAGTTAGATATTTTAGTAGTTTACATATTATTGTATATGAATGTACATATTTATTCCCTTTTCTTTTTCAACTGGGTTCAACAGGAAGAAAAACTGCAGTCAAAGTTCGATCTGGCAGGGGATTCTTATTAATTGTCTGTTTGAAACTTGACTGGGTCTGGGACGCGTCAAAGCTTGCTGTAGTTCATCCCTCTATATATTGGCAGTGCCATTAAGAATTTTAAAGTAGCGACTAGACTCACTGTCTAGAGGTTTTGCGACTATGTTACAGGGTCTCCCAGCTTAAAATTTGGGTCATGTCACCCACACTGCTGATGCTGGTTTATATCAATATGAGCTGCACATCTTTGGATTTTTGCTAATGCAGCGATATCTTCATTTTTACTCAGAGATGACACCAGATGATGATGATGACGATCAATTCTGGGGCTAGATTGTTGACTTTTTGCTCTCATTCTTTTTTTTTTTAACTTGTTAAAATTTGAGCATTCCTTGATTTAATGTTAGCCTAATAGAATTCTTGAATAATATCTAGATATAATAAGATTTTATCACCCTGGTTCGG
>RQTK01001317.1:9135-66423 GCA_003991915.1 Elysia chlorotica
AGGCTCATTCATACAGGTGAGGGTATTCATTTTTATCTTTGCGTCTACAATGCTCTCGATTAAGATACTTTGAGGCTGACAGGGTTCTTGGGTTACCTGAACCGGATGCTTTGATTGGATTAAGATTGAAACGTAGTCGGACAACGAATGGCCTAATCAGTAAGCTTTTAACAGTGTGAGAGAGAACTAATTGGATGTTA
Source organism: Elysia chlorotica (assembly GCA_003991915.1). Lineage (NCBI taxonomy): Eukaryota > Metazoa > Mollusca > Gastropoda > Plakobranchidae > Elysia > Elysia chlorotica. Next base: position 9,336 of record RQTK01001317.1, read on the forward strand.
GATCTATAACTAAACTATGTCTAGGTTTTGTAATAAGAATAAGAATAAGAATAAAATTAATTATAAAAAAAATTAAAAATTTGTTATTATTACTACTATTTTTATTATTACTACCATAATTGTTGTTTTTATTATCACTGTTCTTATTATAAATTTAATTATATGAAACAATTTTTAACTTTACCCACTATCATCATCTAGCTGATAACTTCTTTATATTTGTGCTAAATTCTCAATAGTGATCACATCCTGAGAGTTTCGAAAAAAACGGTGTCTGTGAATTTTTGTACTTTATATTTTCACACATTGTAAAACAGGCTTGTTTCCTAATAAATATTAGACAACTTACATTTGGTGTTACCTTAAATGTAGATAGTATCAACATGCAACTGCTAAAAAATCCAGCTGCTAGTCCTTGGTTATTTGGGCCACAAATTGTTTTTCAATTTTGTATCTATTTTATTCCAAGATTCTTGTAGGTTTTCGGAAAATCCATGTACATTTCTCTAGCTAGTTGAAAGAATTGTGTTTAATCGAATCGATAGGACTATAAAGTTAGTAACTGAAATAATCGCTTTACGTTCGAAAGCCTAATGTACTTGACATACCTCACTTATCCCAAAAAATTTAAACTAAAATAGCACAAAATACAATAAAAGTTTAATTACAAAATTGTGCTAGATCAAATGAAGAAAACATTGGTTAAATAATGAAACACCATTTACCTCTGTTTTTCTCTTGCTCTTGTCGTGACCATGACCTGCCAGTTGGGGTGGAAAGAGTCTACATGTGCTCGTTTGGGAACAGTTTTCCCGGCGTGGTGGTGCTGGATGACAGCAAGTCACCTAATATATATGTGTCAGGCGGGCTCATATCTTCCTATGGGGTTAAGCTCCATTTACCAGTCACCGTTGTAAGGATTCAGTTTGTTTGTTAGTTTCTTAGGTAGCAATAAGACTATTTGCACCGCTTGTAAGTGTTAGTTTCCTAGTTAACAAGGTTATTAACAGAGATCATAAAGAAACAGCAACAAGAAAAAACCCAACAGTTTGTCTGTTTTTAAGTCAGCACCAAGGCTATTCACCCAGGTTATAAAAAAAAGTAAAAAAAATTTTAGTTTCTTAGTCAGCAATAAGGATATTTATGCTGCTTATAAGGATCAGTTTTGTTTATGTGTTTCTTAGTCAGCGACAGGCTATTCACAATGCTCGTAGTCATAAGAAAGAAGTTTGTTAGTTTCTTAGTTAGCAGCAAGGCTACTCACACCACTCATAATCATACGGAACCAGTTGGTTTTTTAGTTTCTCCGTCAGAATTGAGGATATTGACACTGCTCATAGTCGTAAGGAACAGGTTTGTTTGTTAGTCTGTCGGTCAGCAATAAGACTACTAGAGAACAATTTTGTTTGTTAGTTAAATAGTCAGCAGCAAAACTATTCACACCGCACATAGTCATAAGGAACAAGTTTGTTAGTTTCTTTGTCAGCATTGAGGATATTGATACTGCTCATAGTCATAAGGAACAAGTTTGTTTTTGTAGTTTCTTAGTCAGTAGCAAGGCTATTTACACCACTTGTAGTTTTAAGGAAAAAGTTTGTTTCTTAGTTTCTTAGTCAGCAGCAGGGTGAGTTACACCACTTGCAGTCATAGGGAATATGCTAGTTAGGTTGTTCCTTTTTCGTCAATATGGATATATCACACTCACAGGCAGGTCCAGAAACTAGGATATAATTACTGCAGACAAGACTTAAGGTTGAACATTTTTTGTACTGCCTCACATAGGCAGGGATTGATAAGTAAGACATCATTCTGTGTCAGCCGATCACATTATACTGACACCAAACCAATCTAATAAGGAACAACTTGCTGCCACGGCGAGACAGAATAGGAATATCAGGACTGCAACCGATTTAATCAGTAGGGAATAAAATGGTATGATCAAAGATTGAATGTGCCGCACACTTTTTGATCTGAAGCCGCATCCACTACCAATGAGCTCACATGTGCAAGTCTGAGAAAGCCATTTCAGAAGATTTTCGCCTAGGGGGAAAAAATTTCATTAAGTTTTTATTTCATGCTGTACATTAACTACCCTATCAAGTGATCAATATTCTGAAGTGAAATTTTTAGTTTGATATCTCTAAATTTGTCAACAACTTTTTAAAAAGCCACCAAACTTTAAAACACATTATATCTTTAATAATTTAATATCGACTTTTTGTTGTTTTTTTTTTCCTACTAGACACAAAGTCCTGGCACTGGCCTTAAATCCAAGAAGCTTCAAGAAATGTGCAACGCCACGCGAGACCAGAAGTTTGCATTTGGTAAATACACTCTTCCTTCTATTTTATGTCATTTGTGTTATTTTTTTAACTTTACCAGGCCTCCCTAAACAATAGGCCAATTCACTGTAGACCTGAAGGCCTTGCACTGGAAAGATTCTAGATTTTCATTATGTTCAATGGATTATTCATGACTTTTTTAAAGTGGAAAATCTAAAAAGAAAACTTCATAAGAAATATTGTTGTGATGAATGCAATTTTTTTTTGCCTACCTAAGATAAAGGACAAGGAAGCCAAGATTTAAATTGTTGATTTTCCCAAATATTCACAATTTTTTTACCTCTCGAAAAAATTCTTCATTAATAATTAAGAATTTGTAAAAACTTTATTCCACTTTTTTTTAACAAGCAGAAATGACAAAGTGTCATCTTATGTTTTTTTTTATCAAACTAGAATAAGTCGCACCCTTTTGCGTTTGAATTTCTCATGCCTCTAGTAGAGTTGTCTTCCAATTGTGTTTTGTGAATTCACATTTCTAATTGTGATATGGCTAGACTGAATCATGCACAAGTTGGAAGTGGGACTTTTAAGAAAAATCATTGCACTTTCAGAGGTTGAAAAAAATCATATCTATCATTTCTAGAACTAGAGAATTTTGTTTTCATTGAAAATGGAAAAGATCTATGTAGAGCTGTTTTACTATGTTAGGAGATTGTTGGGTTGGTTTAATGTCCAAAATCAGGACTATATAATAGGCTATATTGTGGACATGTCCCATGACTGACGCCTGACAATTTTATGTGCTGCCACACTTGGGACAGTCCGGATATACCATGACTCCTGTATATGCCAGTCACATTAACCCAACACTGATCCAACCAGTAGTGGGTAAAATTGCTGGGGCTTGAACTATGGACCTCCTGTGTTAGAAGCTGATGTTGAACCTCAGGGCTACTCCCCCCCCCCCCCCCCCTCTCCCTCCTCTTTTTCCCCCCCCTTTCCTCATTTAGATTTCCCAGCTTCCTTTTAATTCACTGCTTTCCATCTATCTCAGGATTGTCAGATGTTTTGGCGCTGGCTCAGGGAGTCGCTTCAGGTGGATTCTACACAAGCGCTGTGATGAATGTAAGTCATTAGCAGAGGGCCTTTCAATCAAGTGCCATGCTTTGTAACAATAGACAGTGCTTCCAATCTTCCGCATTTATGCGGAAATCCCCTTTTTCAAAAAAATCTGCACTTGATTTTTTTTCTTTCGCATCTGCTAAAAATTTCCGCACAGGGAGAAGAAAAAAATTTTCAAAGTCCGATCAACGAGAAGAAAAAAATTTTCAAAGTCCGATCAACGGAAATGTGAAAGAATGCGAAAACTATTGTAGACGAATGCTTGATTTCCGGATAACGGGGCCAAGCATGCATTTTCATTTTTTTCATGAATATTGAGGTCTTGTGAATGCGATACCGGTATCGTTGGAACTCGACCAGTACTAGTTGGCTGCTACTAGTAAATGCAGCAGGTAGAGATCGATTACTTTTTGACGACAGTGTGTATCATATTTCAAATGGATTGTGCCTAATTCTATCTATTTGAGTCAGTCGAACAAAGTGTGTTTCTCCGTGGTGCCTTTCGTATTGGATTTCTACTTTGCCGACTCAATTTCTGTGCGGATTTCATAGTTCTACATTTACGGATACTGATCTAGATCTAGTTACGATCTATTATAGTTATAGTATTTGGTTTCTAGAATCTAGACGCAGTCTTAGTGGCTTGGTGACATTCTGTGAACTTTCAGTGGTGGTGGTGACTCAAGTTGTAGATCTTATCTCTAGAATCTAGACACAATAGTTTGAGATCTAGGCCTAATTGAAATATCCAAATCTTCTTCACTTCTCAGTGACTTTTTTTTCACATGAAGTCCATTTATGTAGATTGCTAAGGGAGAGACTGGCACTACTATACTAAATCTACTGCTGCTATTCTATTATTTTTTCTAATTTTCACTTTAGTATGCTTAGAATTGCATTCTTGCACCTCTAATTATTGATTTTTCTTCAGCTCCAGGGGCAAATTTTCAGCATAAATCATGCTTGGCTGTTGGAAGCACTGATTAGAGATCATTGCCCTTAACACTTCAAAACATTCAATAAATTATTATAGGTTAACCCATTATGTAGTCCGTCCATTGTTTTTCTTGTTTTCCCCTGCTGTTCTTTCCTTCAATCATTCCAACTGTCATGACATGTTCCATTGTTTTCATTGAAAAAAAGATTTCTTGATAAAGCATCAGAGAGACTGATGAAAAGTAAAAGAAAATGAAGGAATGCCAGAAAAGCCATGTCAACAAAGCACTTGACGTGAAGATCATTAGGTTCGGGGTTCGAGCCCCAAACTTGATTTAAAAAAAAGTATATTTTGGTCAAAGGAAGGGAAGTTCTCTCTTATTTTACGTTCTTATCAGGGCTGCCACTCATCAGTGGATCCACGGATAATCCATGGATCGTCAGCAGATACATTAACCATCCGTACATCCGTCTGCCATCCATGTTTTTTGCCATTTTTTGTTTTTTTCTGTGCTGCGATCTTGCAATGTTATGAAGTCTTTAACTTCAATCAAATTTCCATTGGAAATGGTTAGAAGTGGCCAGGTGGGTCTGCCGCGTCTTTCAAGCGTTGATTATCGGTTCATTCTGCGATGTTGTGAACGAAGTTTGACTTTTTCTTATATTGGAATTTTGATGATCATTAGCCTTGTTTTAGAACAGATTTTGTGCACGACTGCAGTCAGAGGTTTATTTATTGATAGATCTTCTACTAGTCAGTTGTGGCCAGTCTAGACAAGATTCTGAACTTTGGAATTGGATACTAACACTGGTGACAACCTGCCCTTTTCACTTTCTAGCCCTAGCGCAGTAACTGGTTTTAGAAACAGTTTGATTCACAGTTTTTTATTATTTGAAAAGTAAAGGTAGTTGAATTGTTGAAGGCATGTTTCTATCTGGTGCATGATGGTATCAGATCTAGTTCTCAATAATCAAACCAAAGCTGAAACAAAAAGTTCCTCTACCTCTATGTTCTTGATGCAGGTTGCCATATTTTATTGCTCTGAGCAGAGCGCACAAATTCTTGGTTGAGTGGGTGCTTAGCGTTACCAAAAATTTACTTCTGCCTGCGTAGACAAGCTTTAGAATGAATAGTTTCTAAATTTTCTAATCACAATCAACGGTATCATTAATCAATGTTTTTCCTGCCTCTCTAATAATATAATTAATTTTCTTTGTGTCTCCTGCTCTTTAACACCGTACCCCAGCAGCTGATTCCATATGAAATCACAATTCCTTCACTTATCTAATCTTATATTTTTAAATCAACCGATCATCATGAAATTTTTCAAAAAACATATTGGTGCTTCATTGTCAATTTTTTTAACTGCATTTACATTTTGTTTTGTATCCTTTATGATCAACTTGAGGTTTTGGTTTTTGTTCTTTGGTTTATAGTACAATTCATTTACTACTGAAACATTATGACAAAGATGTAAAAGAATTAGCCCTGGCAAGTGCTTTTGATACCCCCGCTTTTCGATTTTATTATTTCTTTATAAAAGTTAGCCAAATGTCCGATTTCAGCAAATATCGTCTGATCTGGTTGTTTTTTAAAAATTAATTTTGACGGATTTTGACAAAAAGAAGTAGCCTACAGGTTTGACAAGTTTCAATGGGTTTCAACGGATTTTGACATGTTTTGACGAATTTTGAGTTACGACAATATACTTTGTTTCTCTCAAATATTTTATCTTTCTGTAATGCTCACCAAAACAGTAGTATACTTTGTTTCACTCTTGTGTGGTAATCTTTTGAATGCTCTATAACACTGTAGTATACTTTGTTTCTCTCCAGTGTTGGAATGTGATAAAGGATAAATTGGTAGCAGAGAACATGCATCCAGCCAAGTACCCCAATGCTATTCGGGCTCTGTATAATTTTGCCATAGCAATGGCCCGAAGAAACACCCTAGAAAGTGTTGTAAGTATTTTCAGATGAGCTAAACTATAGGTAGTGTAATTTCACATCATAAAGGTTATTCCACCTTGTTGGGAGACGTATCGTGCATCATGTTTTGTAAGCACATCTTAAATTAAAAAGGAATGTTTCCAATATCGTCTTTTAAAACTAGAATAAGTCGTACGGCCTCGTACAGCTGCCAACCAATACGTAAAACACATATTTAGTACGTATTTGACCATTTGTATCATGGTTGAAAAATATGTGTGTGTATCCAGCTGCAAATCGGGTGTCCCATCGATCGCTCATTGCTTGCTGCCATTGCACCAATAATGCCTTGTTAGCCGAGCCATTTACTGGCCCCATGCACTTTTTAAAGTCTCACAAGTACTTCCTGTCCTTTTTGGCACTGGGATAAGCCAAGCCTCTAATAAAAAAAAAACAGCTTTCACTATTCTGTATAAAATAAACTCCATTACTCCAGTTTTACCGAGATCTAGATATATTTCAAACGGTCAAACTCTTCAATTTAATCTGATTTTCCACACAGCATGCATTCAACTTAAACTGTTGTCTGTTGCTGTCGACCCTCTGTCGTTGTCCTTGATTATACCGGCTTATATATCGTTATCAGGATTCGGGACCATAGATCTAATCTAGATCTGCTATTTGAAACGGATTATTGCTTATTCCAGCCTGCTGCTAATGTGTTGGAACTCTAGCCAAACTGACGCTAAATTTAATATCATATTTTTTTTCATCACGGTTGGTGGTTTAGAAAGCCTTATTGGATGTTTCTACCGACAGCCAATTAGTGGCATCAAAGCGCTCGGGGAGTTACGCAAGTCACTTCAAGAACTACACGATAGAGAACCAAACCCCTCAAACATCACTCTCGCCAGGGACTTTAACCTTCCTGATATGAACTGGGACACTCTAGACATAAAGAAAGGCCCACAATATGGGAAATAATTGTACTTATTGATGATAGAGATAATGCATGAATTTGATCTTGTTCAGATAGTTAAGGAGCCAACACGCAAAAACAACATTCTAGACATCATCTTTACAACAAACCCCGATTTAATCAACACGCCTATAGTTTGGCCTGGAATGAGCGATCATGAAGCCGTAGTGTTTGACGTCAACGTAAGACTACAGAAGAAAGCAAATGGATCACAGCAGAAGTAAAACGTCTTATTAGACAAAAGAAGAGGCGATACAATAAAGCAAAGCGTTTTGGGAGAGAGTGTGATTGTCAAAAGTTTTGTGAAATAAGGTCACAAGTCCATCATGCATTATGAGAAGGACACAAAAAACGGGAATTAATGTCCTTAAAATGCCAGATGGAACTAGGACAGCAGACCCTCAGGAAAAACGAAACATCCTTAACGAACAATATCAAAGTGCTAAAATAAATGTGACACAAGCAGGTATACGAAACAGCTTTGTGCTTTAAACACGACAAAAGCGTCAGGTCAACACGACAAAAGCACCAGGTCCGGACAACATACCAACCAAAATGCTGAAAGAAACTGCTAATGAGACAGCTGACTATCTCTGTATCATATTCCAACATTCAGTCGACACTGGCACAGTACCGGACGATTAGACTCATGCAAACAACCGCTCTTTATAAGAAAGGCAAAAGAGACGAAGCTTCAAATTACCGATCCGTCTCACTCACGTCAGTAGTATGCAAAGTCCTAGAGCATGTCATTTTCCATAGTATAATGTCGCACCTTGACCAAAATGACTTTTTAGTTGACAATCAACATGGTTTTAGAAAAGAACGATCATGCGAGACACAACTAATAACAACACTAGACACAATATCAAGATCATATGATCAAAAGAAACAAGTCGACATGGAAGTGAAGACAAAAATGTTATTGAATACGATCAGAAACTAAAAACTTGGTTCAGTAACTGGTTGAGTCACAGAACCCAGAGAGTAATATTAGTTGGAGAAGAGAGCAACATCGGTATGGTCACATCAGGAGTACCACAAGGCACAGTGCTTGGGCCTCTGTGTTTTCTTATATACATCAATGATATAGGACGTGACATCTCTCCAGAGACACACATTAAGCTTTTCGCGGATGACAGTCTTATATTCAAAGAAATATTGAAAGAAGAAGACTCAAAAAGCTCTTCAGAAAGACTTAAACTCTCTTGTTGAATGGTCTAATAGATGGCAGATGTCCTTCCACCCATCAAAATGCCAAGTAATGACACTCCAAAGAAACAAAAATAAAACAAAATTTGAATACACGATGCTTGATCATCCCCAAAAATATGTGAATAGCATCCAATACCTCGGCGTCCACATTCAACAAGACCTAAAGTGGGATAGACATGTTCACCATGTCGTTACAAAGGGCATTTGAACCCCTGGGTTCTTGTCACAAAATACCCACCAATCTCCACAAAGTGTGAAGGCCCAAGCTTATGACGCAATGGTTAGACCCATCTTAAAATATGACTGCGCTGCATGGGACCCCCACGTTAAAAGCCTAAAAACACTCTTTAGAGGTCCAAAAGAAAGCTGCACGGTTTGTCACAAGCTGTAGATCAAGAGAGCCCGGTTCCATGACAAACACCATGTACCTCCTGGGTTGGAAACCACTTGAGCAATGAAGAAAATGCACCAGACTCACTCATTTGCACAAAATCGTGACTGGGAAAAACACTACTGTGAAAGTGCCACAACACTTCATACCCCAACCTTCCAAATATCAAACAAGAAACTACCATCCAAAAATATTCCTATATCCCCGATCCCAGACAAATGCGCACAAAAATAGTTTCTTCCCAAGAACTATCTCGAACTGGAACGAACTCCAAAGCAAGATAATTGACATTGAAAGTACAGACCGGTTCAAAAAGGCACTAGGTGATGAGCATATAGTGTAGGTGTTTGTAAACTGTTGTCATATATGATTGTATCGCTTGAACATTCGCGACATGGGCATGTATGCCTCTTGCATCTTAATGAATACGAAACACGAAGTCTTAAAATATTATGTTTAGTTCAAGCAAAACCTGGATGTTGATAACTTGGTGTTCTGACACTGTGAAATGAAAATCAACCAAAAAAACCCAACAAACCAAAGAAATGAAAATCAACCAAAAAAACCCAACAAACCAAAGCATTAATTTTATTTAATAAATACTAGTCCATGGTGTTGTTTCCAAGGTATGGTTAAGCTTGTGTTTAAGTCAAAGAGGAGCGAGGGAGGGAACGAGAGCGATAGGAATAGAGAGAGAGGGGGGGGGGGGGGGGGGGGAATAAGTTATGGGACGAGGGGAGGGGGGGGGGGGGGGGGGGGGGGGGGGGGGGTTATAATATCAATGTTGTGAGGTTGGGGAAAAGTTTCTTTCTATTATTCACCTGGAAAGTCCTGGAAATGTCAAGTAAAACATAGAAGCTACAAAATAATAACGCTTTTTTCCCCACATTGTATTAGCTTCACACTGTGAGGAACATGAATATCATGAAGAGATTTATCTTTGATGAGACATTTCAGCAAAGTGACGAAATTGAGCTGTTGACTTGGTGAGTAATTTATTGCATAAAGAATATTTTGTTTTTGTAAGACACATAATGATAGTATTAATGTCAATAATAATGATGATACTACTACTACTGCTACTGCTACTGCTACTACTACTACTACTACTACTACTACTACTACTACTACTACTACTACTACTACTACTACTACTACTACTACTACTACTACTACTACTACTACTACTACTACTACTACTAATAATAATAAAATACAAACGTGCAAATAGATCAGCCACTGAATGTAATCACTTACGCACAGTTCTACCACGTTCATATATACGAGTATATACCAACTAATATATTGTAGAAGGATTTCTGTATTTTTGAAACTTGCTTTATTTATTGTCTGTTTACACTTAGGTTGTTTTTCAAAGTCATAGGGATGGCGTTTAAAAGAAACCTGTTTTTGGAGTTCAGCGAGGTATGTATACAAAGCTATCATAGATATAACATTTATTTTACTTCAATCCTCACTTTCCTTTTTCCTGTGTTAATATTTTTTTTACTCTCTTTGTAAAACTTCTCTCCTGCCATGCTATGCCTTGCCATTCTTAACTTTCTTAAACTTAAGGCATGGTACTCAGTTCAGATTTATAGTTATTGTAGATCAAGTTATTTTTTTTTAATCACTTGTCACTATTGTATTTGTCATACTCCTTGTATTGTATTGCTTTCAGAATTGCCCTCTCTCCCCAGCTTTCTTTAAATTTTCTCTTATCTTTTTCCTTATCCACTGTGTGACATTGTCCTTCCCTGTTCTTCTTTTATTTCCTCTCTTTCTCTATCCTTGTACAGTGCTATGATTGATTGCTTTGGCAACTTTGGTGGATCTTTTGGCACACACATAGCATTTTAGTTTAAATCTCTTCACTGTAGTCAGATGATCTTTGTGTTGTTCTAAAATACCTGTAATTCTATTCCAAACTTCAGCATCTTAGATGCGGTTTTTGTCAATGAGCATGCAGTAACATCTCATCTCTTTCATCTAAATCTTTAATCTTAAAATAATAGGGTTAAAAGTATTTTGCCAGCAATGCTCATGAAATGCACTATATTTTTTTTCTTTTCAAAAAACATATCTTTTGAACTATAAAGATATAAAAAAAATTGCAGATTTTGTAAAATTTCAGCTTTTTATCATCCAAATTAAATGTCTATTTTACAGCAAACATGCACGCAATGTGACTCTGTTGAGTTCAATTTGTTGTTATGTCTATGAATGGCAGGCGTATAGAAGTATTGGAATATATTATCAGTGATGGCATCAGACCGATCTTCAAGTAAAGTATGACTTTTTTGTCCTTTCAGAGTGCTTTTCATTTTGAAAGCACTGATGTTTTTTGCGAGATTCCAAAACTAATTTCTAGTCTTGAGCATTTGTCTGAGACGATCAATCCAAGGTAATTGAGGCTGTTGGCGGTCCTAAATTTCTTGACACTGAATTTAATGACTGCGTTAATGACATAGGTGAATAATATTGCTAAATTTGCTACATCGGTGAAGTAGCATTTAACACCTTCTTTTCACTACATACCCTCCAATCACAATTATTTAAAAGTAAGTTCTATTCTGAGTTCATAATCAGTTGACGAATTATCACTACCAAGGTATTTATTAAAAAAAATAAATAAAAAGAAACAACAAAAAAACAAGAGAAAGGTATGTTTAGTAAATTTATGGGGATATTTTACTTGTTTCTTTTTCTCTAGAGCAGCAATATTTTTTTCAATTTGCTATTCATACAAGGCCAAGTCCAAAGTATCCAGCTAGAAAGCCACATCCTCAATATAGCCCAGTCGCTGACCACGGACATCAAGAAACTAACATGTTACCTTCACCTTCATTCCAGCGTCATTTTCTTTTTTTTTTTTTTTTGCTGTACACAAGGCTTGATTCTCTCAATCTCATTGTCTTTGTTACCTACGGTCCCAGTTATCACAAGGCCTCTATTTTTATTCACGGAAAACGTCTACTTGGCAGATCTTTCTGAGTGTTTAAAATCTTTTTTTGTTCTTTTTTCTTCTTTCTCTATTTCTAACAACCAGAACCTTCAAATGGAAGTCGAGCTGATCTCCCACATGAGGAATGCTTCCATGGATTTTCTCAAACTCTTTGAGAAACGAGTAAATCTTAATGGGACTAGGTGGACCTGGTGACCAAATGTGAAACAACCAGGGTCAATAGGCACAAGTCGAAAAATTGGACTTTGAGTTTATTTTAAAAAAATCATTAAATAGACTTGAAAAGGTTGAAAAATTATATAATTCTATCCTTGAGGGCACCAGAGATAATTCAGTTTCTTTTTTTTTCGAAATTTAAGAAGTCAGTATACAATAATTTGTCTATGTTAAAAGGTCTCTAGCTCAAAACTTGTGCCTCATTCACCCTGGGTGCTACACATAGTAGAGCTTGGGCCTTCTAATCCGGAAAATTTCTGGTTTTGATCCCCGATCTGACCGCCTTGTTCCCCAGGCTAAAGTAACAGTTTGGGTCTTTGCCAGCATAATGCAACCGACTGAGAATAGGAAACCTGCTCTGTCTCAGTGTGGTAGCTCATAAAACTGTCAGATGTTAGTCTAGGGACATGTTCACAATACATGTATAGCCAAGTTGCTGACTTTGGGATCTGGTATATGGAGAAACAAATAAATCATCAAATCAATAGGACTAAAAATGATTACATAGCTTTTGAATAAATTTTCTTTCTATTTTTTTATTCTTTTAAAAGCCCGTCCTCGTTAATTGAGTCACCTCGTTATCATAACCCAAGGCTAGTAAGTGCAAAGAGGAATTCAGGCCTCTAAATCTAATTCATTGTTGCACTTACCACAAAACGTTTCAGTTTGATAGTTATTTCTGATCGTCAATTGGAAACAGAGCGGGATGGCAGTTTCATCCACTTTCTAGCACCTACCCAACCTGTTACACAAGAGTTGACCTTTTTAAGAACCAAGCCTGGTGTCTAGTAATTTTTATATGAAAAGAATTTAAAAAAAAAAACAAGTTGCATTTATCGTAGACAAAATATTTACTATTTCTGACAGGAAACAAAAGTTTGCTGAACAACACTTGTCTAAGTGGAAAGACACTTTTTGTTTTGTTTTTGGTCTTGAATATAGGGGTAAATTGGGGGGCAGTGTCTCACTGTTGTATTGAATAGATGATACAGTTAAAGCTTTACAGATGTGAATAGACATTATATCAATTTAAACTGTTAAGTTTCTAACTGAAAAACATGTTTGTGAAAACTGTCTACTTCCAGTTTGAGATTAAAATCACGAGCTTGACAAAAGTTTACAAGAGAACAATTTCAATAATCAATAGCTTTGTATTGATCAAAAGTGTGAATCTTAAAATCCTTGTACCGTGTGGCTGATGTCACCACTGAACATCTAAAAAGTCTTTAATAGTGCTATTGATGTAACTTTAATGTGTATCTCAAAAACTTAAGTTTGTGATTTTTATCACTATTATTTGTAACTTAAAATTCTTGCTGTTTGTGATTAGTACCACAATAAATGTGTATCTCACTCTACTTGCATTATGTGATCGTTGTCACTATTTATGTGTATCTCAAATTCTTTGAATTGCGTTTGAAACAGAACAAAAAGCGCACAAATGAATTGTTTCTCTACTGGAAGATGCCATGTTCCATGAAACTTCTGCTTGATGAGAACCTCTCATGTCTTCCAACAAATGAGAAATTAAGGGGCTACAAATTTGGCATGAGTCACATGGTCTATCTAACTAAACATTCAAATAAAAAATGGGTTTATACTATATAGGTGTTTGCTTTATTTTATTAGACACTTGATTCCAATATTAAGCAAAAACTAAGTAATAACAGTTTTTATCGATTATCCTAAAAGTAGAAAAATGGCTTGGCTAAAATTTTAGAACTTTGACGAAATAAAGCTCATCCCCTATCAATATCATCTGTGTGACTTGTACCAGAATGTAAGTGATATAATATTGAAAGGTGAAAACGAGATCTATACAATTTAACTTCGAGCTTCAAAATAGGCTTATGGGTCTTTGCTTTATCTTCCTTCTTCTTAGATGTGTGTCCAATATTAAACAATTTTATTGATTATCTCCAAAGTAGCAAAAATGACTTAAGCTAAGAATTTATTTGGTAAAAGCTCATTCCCTATATTTTGTGAATCCCTTCCCTATATTTTGTGAATCCCACCCTCCTAGGACCAATTGGTGTTCTTCCCGCTGCAGAAGCGAGAACTCTACCTCTGGTGGACCGATTTCTCGCAGAACAACACAGGCGTGAGCCACAGGTTCAACTCCAGGTTCGTCGCAATCCACATAAAAGTCACCAAAGCTGTGTTCTTGGAAACAATGTACAACTACATGTGGAATGGCACCAACGTTGATCTACCCGATAGATTTGTCAACATTATGGTGAGAAAATGCTCTTTGATGTTGACCATAATTTTAATTGCGACAACACATTGTAATAAACAATTAGCTGTTTGATCTAAATATCTAAGTTCCAAACTTAGGCTTGATCAGGTTCAAAGTAAAATTTTGTCTAAAATGTTGCAGTAGCTTACAACTAGCCATCATTATTTTAAGAGAATGGTTTATGAACAGGTTTTGCAAGTACAATGTTGCAGTAACTTACGACTATGTCAACATTATGCTGACAGAACTCTATATAAACAGTAGGGGTCATAAGTCTAATGTTGCAGTTTCTTATGACTATCAAATTATGCTGAGAGAATGCTTTAGAAACTTTAGGGGTAGAAAGTACAATGTCAGGGTGCCTTATGTTTTAAGCCTCTTTATTCAATTCTCTTAAAACGAGCTGCAAGCTTACTATAATATACTCATGACCCCATCTACTGAAAAGAAAGTGTTTGTAGATTTAAACACCTGGCTTTCAAGTAGAAAAAATATATTCTTCTGATAGGGAATGAGCCAACAAAAGTAGAAATATAGTATATTAAGATAGCTCTCTTGGATTTGATTGATAACGTTTCCTTTTACAAAACAACATGCATTTTCAAAATCTTATGATTTAACCCTTTGAACCCTATTGTCCTGACCTCATTGACCTATATTCCTGGGCCCTCACTGCTCTCTGACCTATATACCTGGCCTCCTGGGGCAAAATAGCCAATTTTGATATTATCATACTCTAGGCCTAATATCAACATAGATACAACACATATACTTCTCTTACCTTATTTCAAATATTCCACCTTCTCATGCCAGTCTCTCCAGCATGTTGAGTCCTTCTTGAGGCACAGGTACCTTCTGCAGTGGCCACACCAAAAGGTCGTCTTAGATTTCTTGAGGGGACAGTTTTTTTGTGATACTCCAGGGTTATCCTTTAGATACTTTGTGACTTTGGCAGCACACACTACACAAATTTGATTGCCTGTTGCCTCAGGGGAATACTCGGGGTAGTGCAACCCAACATTCATGAGTCTTTGCGGCAAGTTTTCGCGAGACTCCCTTCTTTTGACACCGCAGCGATATTCACCAACCAGACCAAGACAGATTTTTTCTAAGAACTGATTAAAATTTTGCCCTTTTTGTCCTCTCATTTTTATCAAAACAAAGCTGTTATACACAGCCCACATAATGAACTTTATGATCAATCGCCTAGGCCAACGATAGTGTCTCCTGGACTTATTGAGTCGAGCGACTTGGTCATTGAGATCACACCCCCCCATATACTTGTTATATATCTGGGTCCGTATGCAACTCTCACGATTATTTTTTGACTTAGCTACGCTAAGTTTACATCGTAACTTCTACTCTTAAGTTGACGGTATGCAAGTGGTTTTACGACGCTCGTGTAGTTAAGTTAAGCTAGGCTAAGCCAACAATTATTTCCGCTGACCCAGCGTGACTTTTTGACACACACCCAAACACTACACACACATACACACATTGCTGCCGATGCGGCTATATTAGATCTAGGCTCATAGATCGTGCAATTTCATTAAATTTGGTTAAATTTACTTTCTATCAAGTAAACTAAGGTGTAGATTCTAGTTTCTCAATAATAATAACGCTAGATCTAGATCTACACGCAAGTTTGGATGTAGATCTAGGCTCAAGTTTGCGGCACTAGAAGACGCGAATTCACTCGATGAGAATTATCAAAAAAACACCATTGGGTAATCTTAAATGCATCGACTTAGTTTAAGGGAGACTAGAGATGACTTAAAAAGCTTATTGTATGTAAATTTATCGCTTTATTGTTTTATTAGGCGTATTTTAAAAATTGAGTCGAGAGGTTTCCAAGATGGCGCGTTTGTTGCTTTCATGGCGCGCTGAGCTATAGGAAAAAGCAAGGCGCTGATTGGCTACGTTTTTACTTAGGGTAGTTTACGACGAGGTATTTCTAACTTAGCAGTTACGACGAACTTAGTAAGTAAAGGTGCCGGTTGCATGCAACTTAGCGCGCTAAGTGCTTTTTACGATAAAACTTACTAAGTCAATGTACAGTTGCATACGGACCCTGATCACTTAGCTGTTTGGTCTAAAGGTCCCAAATTTGGACTTGATATGGTTAGAAGTTAAATTTTGTGTGCAAAAAAGCAATGATAAGCAAGTCTAAATAGAGTATTAATGAATACAATGTCTGTTACCAAGACTCCTACACTGGCTGTAATAATGATGCTTTTTTGTATTTTAAATTATTTTAATCCATCCATCCAGTGTCATGCTTTGTAGCGTTGGGGACCATGACCCTCCACACTTCATGACCACTCGCTGCTTTCAATTAATCCTGTCACTTCACCCGTGTTAAGTTATTTCGTTTTACTGTCCATAACCTTTTCTTGAATAATTTTCCCCAGGTTTGCTTTCACTCAGTTAAACCAGTTGTCATAAGATTTTGAATCTATGTTCAAAAAAGGATTGCTTGGCATCTTTGAAATGAATTTATGAGCAATCATGTGTGCTTGCTTCCTGTAAATCTGTTACATCCGATTTCTGGGCTGTTCACGAGATTCTGAGCATTAACCTGAGAAGTCACATTTCAGCTTCTTCCAATTTCTTCTGTGTTCTTTGAGATTGTTTGAACCTTGTGCTCATACAGGTGTATTGGCCCATTGTAGAATAATTGAAGGACTTTTCTTTTTGTCTGCATGAGGATGCACTTGCTTTCATTTTCTGGATATTTAGTTTCTGAGGTATTCTTGGTGATATTTTAATATTATTTTTTCTATTGATTCCCAAGTATTTGAATTAGTCACCCTTTTTTCTTCCTACAGATGACCATAGCTTTTGTCTTTTTACTATTTAAATCAGTCCTCTTTTATGTTTTTTTGTGTGTATACAATGCTCTACAGATGTTTTAAGAAATAAACATCAATAATTTTATGTAGTTGAGGCTTTGTATAGTTTGTGAGCACCTTGGGTTAGGAGAACAATGTATAAGAATGGTATACAATATTTTATATCATATTTTGATCTTCTAACCGCTATCAATTAATGAGTCTGTTTTCTGTTTTATTTTCTGAACGTTTTTTTCGCCAGACAAAATCCTTCACCGCTAACTGCTTTCATTTAATGAACTTGTTTAATAGTAATATATTATATCAATCATTTCTTTAGAGCGCATAACCACCATTGGAAAGTTATACTCCATGCACTTTTTTTTTTAAATTCCCTTACTTTTATATCTTTTGTTTTTCTTTGTTTTCTGAACAGATTTCTTTTTCAGAGAGAATCCTTCACAAGGCCCCCAGTATGTCAGGATTGGGAACGGTTGAAATGCACACCCAGATGAAAACTTCAGGGAAAGAGCTGCAACTCAGACCTGATAAAAATCCGATAGTCGTCACATACAAGCAAAGACGGGGAAATCCCAGAAGTGAGTTGTCTCTTGTTGTCTTAGAAGCAACTGCTTGATCAACTTTCCTTTCAAGTAACCTTAGGAGAAGGGACAGTAAGTGCAATAGAGCTAGAAACAATCACCTTGTCCGTAGATGATTCTTCTAGCTAGCTTGAGGAAGTAAAATTGATAAATGAATATTTTATACCATATATTTTGCTAGCTTGAGGAAGTAAAATTGATAAATGAATATTTTATACCATATATTCATCATGGCATTATCTCTATGATATGGTCATCAATCTATGTATTTAAATCTGGTTTGTTTATCGGTTGATTTTTTCGTAAATGGTTAATACCAGCAACTAGAGGGCGGGTTTTAAGGCTATCATCTGATAAATTGATGTGCTGCAATACAAAGGCAGAGTGGGAGTCTAAGACAGGTTACATTGTACTGGTACCGACTCTAAGAGTAGAGGACTAAATCTGAAAATATTTTTCCATATTGTGGGATAGAGCCAGTGTGCTGCTTGCATATACTAGCTAAAAACCATTAATTTTTTCTAGCTGTTCTCCGTTTTTTCTTAATCTTTAACGATCAGCACCTAAGCCTATTATTTTGCACGGCTGATGAAATAATTAAACGTATGAGGCAAAATGATAAAACTGAAACATTGTTCGCAAAAAAACAACAGCCCAGTATAATTTTTTTTTTTTTTAAATTTCTTCTTTGGTCACGGCTGTTTGCTTTAACGCTCAGGGCAGTAATTTAGTTGGGAAGACCGGCTGAAACTACCTCCATGCTTAGGAGACGAGTCAGTAGCTACGCGCCGCTGGTAGACTTAGATTTATCACCTGCGGTAATTAGATCTGACAGGTCAAGGCAGGGAGTGGGGGATAGGCACCGCTTGCTCGGCATTGGGCGGTAAAAATGTCAGGAAATGTACAAATTCCAAGACAATTATCATAACTTTCTTAATTTTGAGTATAGTCTAGTTTAGTATCATTCGAAAGATTTATTTCTGCTGTTTAAGACGCACTAAAATTCATGTTCACATCTCTACTTATATTTTTGTTATTACTTACTTTTTGTGGTATGTGTTCAAGAAGGAAAATTGTGGTATTTTTTTAATTGAGTTTCTAATTGATTTTTTCCTAACGCACTCACGCGGAGTACTTTAAAAAACTGTGTTTTATTGATTTACCAGTGATTGGTTTCATGTGTGTAGAAAAAGTTGAGTCCGGAGCCTTCATACTTTTTTTTATATGAATTTTTTTCTCCCGTACCAGTACCAGTTTGCCGAGCTTCTGACTTCGTTTATACAGTAGTGCAGAAAATTACAGTGTGCACATTCAACACTTGTTGACATAGACGAGCTATTTAGTAAAACTTGCAAATTCAATGATATATACATTTTATAAAGTGGCTTTTTTGCTTAATTTTAAGAATCCAAAACAGAACAGAAACTGACAGTCTATTAAAATATACAACTCCAACAACAATGGCGCATACGCCCGAAAATCACCATAAAAATGAAGAAGCCGTTCAATTGCACAGCACAATGAAATCTCACCTACTCCAAACAAAAAAAGAAAAAGAAAGTTAGGCAAACGTCATTTAAATATCCGGTTCCCCTGTTTTTCAGCTGTATGAACATAAATATAATAATTATTAGGGGGGAAAGAAAGATAGATGGATAGATAGATAGATAGAGAGAGAGAGAGTGAGAATGAATTAAGAGGAGGGTAAAGAGAGAAAGAACAGAGAAAAAACAGGCAGGCGTAGCTAGAGAGAGGGCGCGAGCGATAAATAGAGAGAAATGGAGAGAGAGAGAGAGAGAGAGAGAGAGAGAGAGAGAGAGAGAGAGAGAGAGAGAGAGAGAGAGAGAGGAGGGGCACGGATTAAGAGATTTGAAAAAGAAAAGCATCAAATGTATAAGAAAAAGAAAAAATATAATTCAGTTATAACTATAGGTTAAGAGAGAACATCGCATGAAAATTCAAATCAAAACTGAGAGAGTAAGGGAGAGAAAAAAATAGAGAGAGAGATAGACAGACAAAGAGAGACAGAGATTCAAAACAAATAAATAAATTACAAATAAAACAGTATGATGTTAATAATATCAATGTTGTGAGGTTGGGGAAAAGTTTCTTTCTATTATTCACCTGGAAAGTCCTGGAAATGTCAAGTAAAACATAGAAGCTACAAAATAATAACGCTTTTTTCCCCACATTGTATTAGCTTCACACTGTGAGGAACATGAATATCATGAAGAGATTTATCTTTGATGAGACATTTCAGCAAAGTGACGAAATTGAGCTGT
Organism: Elysia chlorotica; assembly: GCA_003991915.1. Lineage (NCBI taxonomy): Eukaryota > Metazoa > Mollusca > Gastropoda > Plakobranchidae > Elysia > Elysia chlorotica. Next base: position 29,325 of record RQTK01001317.1, read on the forward strand.
TGACTTGGTGAGTAATTTATTGCATAAAGAATATTTTGTTTTTGTAAGACACATAATGATAGTATTAATGTCAATAATAATGATGATACTACTACTACTGCTACTGCTACTGCTACTTCTACTACTACTACTACTACTACTACTACTACTACTACTACTACTACTACTACTACTACTACTACTACTACTACTACTACTACTACTACTACTACTACTACTACATCTACTGCTACTGTTACTGCTACTGTTACTGCATTTTTGCAGCCTCAAGCGAGGCTCAACTGCTAATGCCACTGCCACTACCACTACCACTACTGCTACTACTACTACTACTACTACTACTACTACTACTACTACTACTACTACTACTACTACTACTACTACTACTACTACTACTACTACTACTACTACTACTACTACTACTAATAATAATAATAAAATACAAACGTGCAAATAGATCAGCCACTGAATGTAATCACTTACGCACAGTTCTACCACGTTCATATATACGAGTATATACCAACTAATATATTGTAGAAGGATTTCTGTATTTTTGAAACTTGCTTTATTTATTGTCTGTTTACACTTAGGTTGTTTTTCAAAGTCATAGGGATGGCGTTTAAAAGAAACCTGTTTTTGGAGTTCAGCGAGGTATGTATACAAAGCTATCATAGATATAACATTTATTTTACTTCAATCCTCACTTTCCTTTTTCCTGTGTTAATATTTTTTTTACTCTCTTTGTAAAACTTCTCTCCTGCCATGCTATGCCTTGCCATTCTTAACTTTCTTAAACTTAAGGCATGGTACTCAGTTCAGATTTATAGTTATTGTAGATCAAGTTATTTTTTTTTAATCACTTGTCACTATTGTATTTGTCATACTCCTTGTATTGTATTGCTTTCAGAATTGCCCTCTCTCCCCAGCTTTCTTTAAATTTTCTCTTATCTTTTTCCTTATCCACTGTGTGACATTGTCCTTCCCTGTTCTTCTTTTATTTCCTCTCTTTCTCTATCCTTGTACAGTGCTATGATTGATTGCTTTGGCAACTTTGGTGGATCTTTTGGCACACACATAGCATTTTAGTTTAAATCTCTTCACTGTAGTCAGATGATCTTTGTGTTGTTCTAAAATACCTGTAATTCTATTCCAAACTTCAGCATCTTAGATGCGGTTTTTGTCAATGAGCATGCAGTAACATCTCATCTCTTTCATCTAAATCTTTAATCTTAAAATAATAGGGTTAAAAGTATTTTGCCAGCAATGCTCATGAAATGCACTATATTTTTTTTCTTTTCAAAAAACATATCTTTTGAACTATAAAGATATAAAAAAAATTGCAGATTTTGTAAAATTGGGTGTTTATCAACAATAGACCGACTTTGAAGGTGAATAAATTTAACATTTCTTTCTTTAGACATCTGAAAAAAAATTGAGCCTTGCCTCGGTAGTGTTGGTAATAAGCATAGCATTTTTTCAACATGTAATCCCAAAAATCTTTTTACACCACCGGCTTAAAATACTGAGTTTTTACTACAAGTAAAAATGTAATCGCCAAATATGTGTATTTTTGTCATTTTTGGAAGATTCCTACAGTCTGAGCATGAAAGATGTGTGCTTAATATTTTTTCCTCAAGTACAGAATGTGCTAAACTGTCAGAAAAAAAAATTTGAAGGGTCTAGCACAAATCAGTTTCGTTAAGCGACGCATCAAACAACGCTTCCTATTGCATTTTTAACGCAACGCGAATATTGCAAAACTTAAAATGTCCATAAAATATTTCTTTTTCAACCGATTTTCAAAATTTAAAAAGCAAAATTAATTATTTGCCCAAACAAACAACATTCATTAAAATTCAATATCAAATAACACATATTAAAATATCACTGTCTTCACGTACCAATAAAAAGTATGTGGACTCCTTTGATAACACTTATACTGTCAATGAAATTTGTACAATTGTTTAAGAATAATGGTGCTTTACTACATTCTTTTGTTAACTGTATAGTATCAATTTCTATAACATTCTAAGTAGGTACCTGTGATGGGTAAATTTTGTTTTAACCCTTCTTTTTCAGCTGTGATAATGAAAATGAATGTGTCCGAGGAGAATGGACAAGTGGTTGACTCATCCTGTCTCATTATACCGGTTGGTGTTTGTCCATTACCACATATCATATTTTTACTACCTGTATTAGGGTTTTAATTTTTCCAACGATTATGTAATTTTGTTGCGAGACATGAACACACAAAGATGAATCATTCAAAACGATGCTACTTGTTTCAGTCTAAAAAAAAAAGGAACATAAAGCCTCAATCGAAAAAAATTGAAACAAATGACATGCATGCTTGATTCAAGGCCTAATTTTTTAGTGCACACTATTTTGGGGTATTTTTTAGATTTATAAAAGGTAAAAGCTTGATATTCATTATTTCAAAATGGAAGGTGTGCAGTATAATATATCACTACAGAAAGATGTAGCATCAAACACGGTCACATCCTGTGGCCTTCTGCATCCGAGTCCACATCTGCCAGCAAAATAGCTGAACAGCGAAAAATTGGCTGTACTTTACAGAAAATTTGTGCCTTGTATTTTCATTATCAAAGAAAACGGGCGTTTTGTTGGTCCTAGACACTCCTTTTTACCTCTGTAACGTTTATTCAGTACATCTAATCTCAAATGTCTAAGGGACCATTCTTAATTAACGTAAGCTTCGGAGGGGGGGGGGGGTATCTTTATTTTATGCTCTTTCACTCTCCCCTTGTTGTAACTTAATTTATGCCCCTCCACTCTGCCCTCTTTTTAATTTAATTTTTTCTCTTCCACTGTGCCTTTGTTCTAATTCAAATTATGCTCTTCCACAGTGCCCTTCTTCTAATTCAAATTATGCGCTTCTACTGTGCTCTCGTTCATATTTAATTCTTGCTCTTCCACTGTGCCTGGTTGCAGATCAAGCCATCCAGAGTCTACGACATGACCGTTCTCCTGGAGGTCCCTGGCTCCTACAAGAAAAGAGTGACCAGTGTCGCTACCAAGACTCCTGTCCAGCTGGTCAACCTGCCCTGGGAGATCTCGGAACAAATGCGCTTTGTTAAGTCATTTTTTGTGCCAAGGTTGACAAGAGTAAGTTACAAGGAATTTTGAATTTTATCAATGAAAATTAAAGAATTGCTGCCAAAGAATCAGGAGAAAAGGGTTACAAAAATGAATATGGAATGAATGACTAGTTGTTTTTTTAAAGTAGCTGCTCTTGTTAAAAACTCACTAGCTACTTATTCCTCAATCATTTTTGTAACCATAAAACTCACAGTATCAGTCGCGTAGTTCAAGATTTAATTCCAAGGGAGATTGAAAGATTAGAGTCTATGAGACATTAACATGCAGATATATTTCATTCTATCATCATACATGAATTACAAAACAAAGCATGAGCTCTCAAAAAAGATGGTCTCTTATGCAAGTTATTCAGGTGAAAATTAGTAAACAGTGATCAATTCGCTAAAAGGGCACAACAAGACTTTGATAAGAAAATAAGTTAAACATACCCGTCACTTGTAGCTCTATCATAAAATTGAACATTAAATACTTTCATTGTAATAAACTTTGCAGCACGTAGATGTAAATGCTGATATTGGTAGATTGTTAAGAGCGCTGCTCTTCTTTCTAGAAAAAAAAAAGAATATAAAAAAAAGGAAGTGGCTATTTGTCCAATACCAACGAAATAGTAAAACAAAAAATGTTTGGTTTTGGGCCAATTGTGGTAAAACGAAACATTTTTCGTCAAAATATATGTGCCCATGCAAATTTACAGAAGTGAAAATACTATCTACTTTGGTAATTTCGTAGCTTTATCTTGTGCTGTTTCAGAGATTTTGAGATTTAAATATTTTGGTCCTAGCTCCATTAAAATAAGATTTTTATTATTATTATTATTATTATTATTATTATTGTTGTTGTTGTTGTTTTTGTTTATGCTGTTGTGGTTGTTGTTATAATTATTATTTTATAAAGATTATTATTATTATTATTATCATCATCATCATCATTATCACATAAAGAACAATAATAATAGTAATAATTTAACAAAATGGTCAATTTTTACTGGTAAGTGTGTCATCGCTCACATACACACACGTCAACAGCTACAAAGTGTACTTGCAGCACAATAAAAATATTGCGATTTTGGTGACACTTTTAGATTTAAGCATCCTGTATGGGTCCAACTGAGGCAGCTGTCACAAAAAATACATGGATCACCATGCAACTCCAGGCCAAGGCTGACGAAGGAATAGCCTTTTGGCTATTTGTCTGGCTGCCAGACAAATAAGCATTTTCTAAAATTCATATTCTAAAATCTGTAAATTGGCTCCTATTCTGAAATAATACACACCTGTCAGGTTTTTTAAAAAGTGGATGAAGAGAAACAAAGAAAAATACAAGTCTCAGAAATGATGAGGAATCCACAGATTTGAAATCCATCATCAGGTAGTATACACAGGGGGGTAAACTGGCTCAACTGGTAGAGTGTTGGTCCCCTTGTCAAGGGCTACCACTCAACTGAGAAAAAAAACATCTGAAATTTTGACATTTAAGCCATTCAACCCCATGCATGAGTTTTCCTGGCTAGGCCGACCTACTCTTGCGACCAGAGCACAAGCTCATTCGGCTACGGATGTGTACTGTCAGGGACCAAACAGGGCATAACTTGGCCTGCGATGTCACAATTATTTTAAGATCCCTAACTCTTTTCTTTTAAAATAAAGGAAGGTATTTTATCGTATGACTACAGTATTGGCGTTCCTTTACGAATCTGCCATTTTCACTTTAGTTTGTTACGGTACCGTCTTTGTTGGATTTGAGCTGGGTTTTTTTTCCGTTTTAAAATGATACAGACAAAAAGACATTCTTAGGAAGATTTTGATGGACTTTGATAGCAAGGATGGAGTGTTTGTCTGACAATGACCCTGATTATAATTAATCTGATTTGAAACTACATCTAACAGTGTAAATCCAGATCTGGATCTGGACAGACTAGCCACTGTTCAGACAGGCAACAGCTGTTGAAAATGGCTGTGAACAATGCAGTAATTTCAGATAAAAAAAAAAAGGCTTTTCTCAGCATTCATGGTGTTACTATGAAGTCCAAATAGTTAAAAAAGTATCCTTAAAAAGTAGTGTTTTTGTCCAAATTTAGTTAAATGCACTCTATTTGAGTGTTTTTTGTTCAAGTCAAGATCTTCGGTCTTACTGTCGAATAAGCTAGGCTCTCTCATGATTTAAGGTTTCCTAGGTCTAAAGAAAGGTTATTTAGTATGATAAGTGAAATAATCGTGATAAAAAGACCATTGCTTTTGTTACCAAAAAACTATGATAATGGGCACACCAACTAGAATATATATCATCATTTATACACTATCATACCTTATTTCCGCTATATATATATTTCAATTATCAATTTTCAATTATATAAATGATCATTGAGTTGAAAGAGTGCACCTTTACCAAAACATGACTTTTTTTTTTTTTTTTTACAACTCTTTTGAAATAAGGACGAAGACCTAAAGTATCCAGACAGTATGCATTACATTTTGTTGCGGATAGAGAACACAAGTATGCCTGCCATACTCACAGGCTCTCAACCGTCGATAACGGTAATACATGTAATATATCATAGACATTTCTTTTTTTGCATAACGTATAAGGGCTGGTAAATTCAAATGCAGATCTATAGAAATTATTGATAAAGAAAAAGTTAAAATTGAAGAAGAAAAAATAGGGACCAAAAAACAAGAAGTACAATTAACAAGATATATAGAGAATTTGGTGAATAATTAAAGTTGAAAATTTTAACAAAAGTACATTAATAATCATGATAATAATAATAATAATAAATAATAATAATAATAATAATAATTATTATTATTATAATAATAATGATAATAATAATAATAATAATAATCATAATAATGTAAAATCAGCAAACAATAATAAAAATTACGATAACTTCAATTTTAAAAATAATTAACTTATACTTTCCTTTTTTATTTTTATTAAATTCTTTATCTGTGCTTTTTTTCTTGATAATGATCATGCAGGTTGTGAAAGAAGAAATAATCAAGTTGACCCTCTATGGTACAAGTTGCTTTTACCTGAAAGATCAAAAATGGACACTTGATTCCAAATGTCAGGTAGATTGTATGTCATTATTACATTCCATGTTGTTTTTTTTTCAATAAAGATGTTAGGGGGAAAGGTGAGAAGCTGGTCTTAATAAGTAGTGGTCTCCACTTCTATTCTGGAGGGTCCCAATTCAATCCCACAATGAGGCAAATTTATTTGTGGGATGTCATTCATTCCTGCTTGTACCAGAGACAGTATGACAAGAAAGGCTGATACAATGTGAGGGGGCAAGTAAAATTATCAGACTTTAGTCTTGTGACCCATCTGCAATGTAGTCTGATAACACATAAAAACTAACCAACCTACCAACAATCTTATGTTAGGCATAATTATGCAGAAGAGCTTGAGGTTAAGCTTGATTATGATTGATAACTTAGAAATGCTTAAAATGTAATCAGTTGAGTTATAGCTAAATATATTCTTATCTGTTTAAAATTTTAGAATGTTTTCAATTTCGGTCTCTTTGAAAACTGTCATGCATGAAATGTAAAGCTGAAAGTAAAAAAAAATGAAATGTCATATAGGATGTAATCTTGTACCATCTAAATAAAGTCTTGCCATATTCTTACAATTAAACCTATATATTCAAAGCAACCAAAAAAAGAAAGACAGAGGAGAGAAGAAATTTACTTAATCTATCATACGTCGAATAAATTAATTTGCAGTTTGAATTATATTTTAAAATATTACTTTTATAAATCAACCAAAACTCATGAAGCTTACATTTTTTAAGGACAACAGCTTTTTATCAATGTAAAATTGATCAATTTCATAAATATTCTCCACAACTTGAACATCCATGTGTTAGTTAGAACATTATTTATTGGCAACCAAAGAGGTTGCTTGATTTGTAATTAAATAATTTTGATAAAAAGGCTCAGAATTGTAACAATGTTAAATTCGGCTCTTTACCAAGTATTTTTCAATCTAATTTTTTGTTTAAGCATACACACAATTCCTTTAAAAACATTGAATATAACCAATTGCATTGTGTAAACTTACCATAAGACCTGAAACATAGTAAAAGGCTTTTTTTGCATATGTGCCAGGGTGGAATAGCACGGGGAAAAAAATAATTGCTGCGCATAAAATGGAAAGCTTTGCTTTAAGGGATTACTATGTATGGCAAATGGCAGTCGTGAACTTATCACCTATCTCATCTTCCCATAAACAAATACTGCTTTTGTTCTGTTTTCACCTTCAGGTGTAAAAATGAACATCCCTGTTTTCCTGGGAGGGGGAGGGGGGCTGTACTGGTGCAGGTTGTAGAGCATACTACTCCCTGCTGGCAATTACGAGTCAGTACGAGTCACTGTTCTATTGTGGTGGGGTGGATCTGTCACCGTTAGGCGTAAGGCATTTCACTGCCCGATCTAAAGAAGAAATCTAGAACAGACTATCCAGTCAGTGGGGTGGATGATGGGGAGCGAGGGATGGTAGAAAGTACGACAGCATTCACACCATGTATCTGATAAGATAGTTTTGCGTCCCAAGTGGTAATGTATGCATACCGTAATCAAAGCCCGGAAGGAAACATGCAGTTTTTGACATTTGTAAGGCTGAGTTGACATACTGAAAAAACATGACGACAAACTTAAAATTAGAGTGTAAAAATAAAATGATTTTAGGCTGAAGCCTAAAAAAAGCAACAACAGATTAGCCTGTTTTCATTTGGCCTATTGTAACTCACTATTGTGTATTATCCAACTCTCATTATGAACTGTTTTTTTATTCATGTATATTTTTAATGTTTTAAAATTCAGCATAGTACACACACATTGTATCAATTATTTGCTAAAAATAAAAAAAGATTTGTTCCTAACTTGGTATGCTAAGTTGGGGATGGGGGGAGGGGCTGGAGTATGACAGTGCAATACCCAACCAATGATCTGGGTTATGCTTATCTGAAAGACGGTGGGATGAGGAATGGTGTGGCTGTGATTTTTCCATCCCTCAATATTACCCAACAAAATGTGTCGTAGTTAAGAACCTTCAAAATTAAACTCACATGTGTGTATGTGTGCGTAAGCAGGCTCTACATAAGTATGTGCACGGCGCACGATTGCACAGTGTCACTGACCCGGATTCTACGCGATGACAATTAGACTCCTCTGAGTGTAGTCCCTAGGGTAGTTTGGATTTTGAGACTCTCTGGCAAAACACTCATTTTCTGGCAAAAAATGAATACCTGAGAATTTGCGAGTAATGGGTGCAAGCGGAATTGCGTTCCACCACTCATGGATTTGGCAAGCAGGATCCAGCTCTAGCATTGGTCTACTTATCACGAGGTTCCTAGATCAAAATCCCACAAACGATCAATAACTTATTTTGTCTTTTTCTGGTTGGGTCTGTGTCAGTATGATGCAACTGGCTTAGACAGGAGTCATGATATTTCCGCGCTGTCCCACTGGTGGCACATACATTTGGCGTTTGTTAGTCTTGGGGCTAGTCCACAATAATTATATTCTATGTTATGCCAACATTGGATGTTCAAACAAACAACCAGCCAACTTTACTGAGGAATAGCTATGTACAGGAGTTGTGAACTATCTTATCCCTTACATCTGTGCATAAACAAAAAGTGCTTTTGTTGTTTTCAGCAAGCCTTTATTAAAATAACAAGCAAAGTCACTGAAAAAAAACAAGCATCTGCATTTAGACTCAGGGTGAGCCTTATCATCAAAATATTTCTCACAGTTGGAACATGTGGATGGGCCAGTAGGCTGAACAAAAACACTCTTGTTTTAACCATAATAATCAATTAAAAATTTTTTTTTTAAAGATGTATATACTTATATTGCACAAAAGTGTTCACTTTGTTGATTCGGTAACTTGGCCTGCACTTAGGAAGGCTTTGGTTTTCAGCTTCAGGTGTAGAGTTGTACATTTCCAATTCTCCAGCCAGTTGTCACAGACGATAAACACCTGGTGACCTGCCACTGCTATGTGGATGCCCCTTACACAGCCAATATAGTGAGTGCCAGCGAACAACTCAGGCCCTTCGAGATCCCGAGCTTTAAGATCAAGCGACCAAACCTGATCCCAGGTTTCCTAGTTCTGGTGCTGGTCCTGCTGACATCCTACTACTGCTACTGGGCCATCTTCCAGGACAGGCGAGAGAGGGACTGTGTGAGTCACACTACTACTATTATTATCATCACCTTCATTAGCATTGCCATCATCATTATTTCAATTATTAATCATCATCATCATCATCATCATCATCATCATCATCATCATCATCATCATCACCATTACCATCATCATCCTCATCATCCCATCATCATAACCACAACCATCAGCACCGCCACGACAACCACCAGCACCGCCACCACCACCACCGCTACCACCACGCCAACTCCACCAATATCATCATCATGATCAAGAAACCCACTGTTCCACCTGTAGGCACAGATCCACGCAGTTAAGGACTTCTACAAGCCTGAGTCGCCCGAGCAGTACCTGGTGTGTATCGCGACCAGTGCCTTACCAGGCTCAGGCACCACCATGCGCGTGAGCTTCCTGCTAGTGGGGGAGACGGGTTCCTGCCAGACCGTCATGCCTGAGGGACACTTTTGCTTCTCAGTGAGTAAAGTACCATGGGCTGAGTTTTTTTGATATGGCACTCTATGGCTGTACTATCACATTACATTACCCTCTAGAAACCTTTGGAGTAAGTGATTTATATCCCATGATATTTATCTATTCAAGTCTACATAAAAAAATGTACATATATCTTAAATAGGCTTTATTCAAAATTCTGTATGAGATGCATTTGACAAAAAAGTTGCCCATTTTTTTTACAATCTCAGAGGTAAGAAAATTGACTTATGCCAAAAAGGTAGCAGCTTGTCGGTGTGCAGGCTTTGTGATCCAAACAATGTCACAATCTAATTACACTGCTAGGCATGGGGCTATCACATTGCTCATTGGCACAGTAAGTAAGGTGAAAAAAAAGCTATGGGTGGACAACTGCATATTCCATAACCTGCTCTCTTAAATTTTTTTTTTCTTATGAGCTTCGCTATTGCAAGATCTATAGTGTCATCATCATTATGTCAGACGTAGCCTTCTGCACAATCTGCCTGAAAAAGCTCCCTGCCTTAAGCTGTCTTACTTGCTTTGATGGGTTGGTGCTTTTTGCCATGTTGAGCTTCCATCTCCATGATTCTCTTTTTCTTCCCAAAAATTATTTTTTAAACTGTTGTGTGTTTTCAGGAGTCCAAATAGAAATTTTATATTAATAAATATACCTGCCTCTTATCTTATCAAGCAAACTTATTTTCATTTTATTCTGGATCAGCTCACTATCTGAGCCTGGTAAACATTATTGCTTGTACTCTGCAGATAGTGATCACTTTAATTTAACCCTGTTTGGTGTATTAACTGTTATCCATTACACAGGCAAACAACCTCATTGTATAATTTCCCTAAATAATTACCATCTTCATGATTGCCTTTATAAAAAAAACTTAATCTAACTTATTAAATGCTATAGAAGTTCTTCGTTCTCCACTTTAGAATACATTGTGATGGATTTTCTCAAACTCTTACTGTTTTTTTATATTATTGTTGTCGACGTGATAAAATCGAATATGCGCTTACATTTTCAAAAATGCTTTTTTTCATAGACGCATAATCTAAACATCCTGTTTTATATTCTGGCTAAGAGATTTTGTTAAATTTCATGTGATTAAGACTTTTTTTAACAGAATGAAAATCAGATAACTCCAACTAGCCGTGATAAGGTCGCATAATCTTCATGGTTGTAGCTTACCGGGTCTTATCACGAAGAGCATCTCTGTGAACGGTGTTTACCAGACGGTAGGGAAGTGCAAAAAGAAACCTGCTCCGCCTGTTGTCAATGTGACTGATCGACGTCAGTCAATATTGTGTTAGCGTTGACTGTCGAGCTTGGGATGCATGTATTATAATAAATTAAAGAAGCAGGCAAGTCAGAGAAAAAAAAAGAGAAGAACATGAAGAAGTCAAATAAAGGAGATGAGGAAGAAAAGGGAAAGAGGGTGAAGCATTCTGGAAAGCAACAAAAGATGAAAAATAATTACCAACTTAAGACCACCTTTCCGAAGGTTGAGGATTAACTTTTTAAATAACGGTGAGGCGCTGAAGAGCAATACTACTGTATGTCTCATCAAAGTCTGTCTTTTAACTTTTTTGAGTTTTGGAGATGAACTTAGAATAGTAAGTTAAGAGAGGCGCTAAGGAGTAATAGTCATCTCTGTCAGATCAGAAGCTTATATTTTAACCCGGACCCTATTGTGCTTCTATAAGCCCGAGTTTATATGTATTGCTTCAGTCAATCTCCTGATATTGAGCGATTGGTGACAAATTTCCGTGTTCAACAACGCGATCAACACAAAGAGGAATAACAACAACTGAGCAGCAAAGATCCTGCCAAAGAACAAAAACAACCAGCAAGTATATGCAAAGACTGATATCATCATCAATGTTTCTAGACAGAGCATCGCTAACGCGATAGAGAATGTTTTGTTGAACGACACAAGGAATATCAGCACGGCCCTGCATGCTTTTGATAAGATCTCCGGTGACTTAAACTCTTCATCTTCTCAACAGTAGTTGCAGCCTCAACTGACTTCAACACCATAAGTTACGAGGCGCGATGTAACATCTACATTGACTCTGTGTGCTTCAACAGTGACCAGAATAGCGTCTACAGCTGTAACAGCAACACTGACCGGCACAACTTTGTCAACCCAAGTGCTGATCACTGCAACAATGTCAGAGGCTCCCACAGCATCATCATCTCAAGCCTTGACTCCAGCAGCAACATCAGAAGCAGCGACAGTATCATCATTTCTAGCAGACTTCATCAGCAACGTCAGACGCAGCGACAGTATCATTATTTCGAGCACCAACACCAGCAACGTCAGAAGCTCTGACAGTTTAATTATCTTTAGCATTGACTCAGAGATTTAAGGATGGGGCCAATACAGAAAAGGAGACAGACAAAGCAAGGGCCAAGACAAGCCTCGAAGACAGCAACAAAAAAATTTGCATTTTGCATGGACATGGAGTCGGTGTTGTCTGTGCCTAACACGGAGGCAAGCGCGATGTATTTTAAAATTGGATGCGCATGTTTTGCAGTCTCAATATGGATTTTGGAGCTTATTGTCTTATTGAGAAAACTTTTAAATGGCAGACCATAAATGTCCCTTTATCACCTCCAGGTGATGAAATCAGCGAGCTAAAAAGACCAATTCCCTTCACTGTACATCACCTCAGTCATGCTTTTTTCATGGACTACTCGAAAATTGATCTTTACAACAGTATAAGACCTGGCAGAAAAAGTTGGAGATCCCACTGTAACTGTCGTTCATTGCTCCAAATACATCCAGGAAAGAAACGGCGCAAAAAAAACCCATTCAATAGAAGCTGAGGTTTATAGATAGATTAAGGACATTCCAGTCGCAACAGACTTTAGAAATAAGATGACAAACAAGCCAAAGCAGCCGTATCTGGAGCAGTTGAGGGTTCCGTAGTCAGAGTGTCAACCCCTTCAGGAGCTAAAATCTGTCATTGGAAAAGACTTCCATCCTGTTTATGATCAGTTCTTATACAAGTAATCCAATTCAAATAACGTTCCCAAATCAAAGCTTTAAAAAATAATTGTAAAAATTTAAAAATCCTGCGCTATCCTGCTCTAAGTGCAAAGAGGCCAAAATATGTTTTTATCAATACTTTATGAAAATCTGTGACTAATAGGAGAGGTCCGACTATTATACATCAAGTTTCATTTATATTTCTCACAAAGTACTTTTTTTACGCGCCAGAGGCACTGCACTAAAGATTATACAAATAGCCCTCGAGTTTCCCTGCTGTAAAAAAATCAGATAAGCACCATCGTGTCGCTTATCTGGTCTTATCACTCAGTTAAAAATGGATTACTGAGTGTGTTGAAAACTTTATTGAGTGCCACAATTCTTTGAATTGCAGCAAAGTACAAACCTTCTCTGTTAGGACGATGAATCCTTTTGTAAGAATCAATAACAATGTCATAAAAACGAGTATTCTTAACTTTGTCATTCTAAAACATATTTTTTTACTTTCCTCTGTAAAAATTGTCCAAGGCAGTTATCCGATCTTATCATAGCTGCAGTGTTATGCTTACATTTGTATTTATAGATCATTTATTTTTGTACTGACGCATGGACCGAAGTTCTCAATTTCTAAGTAAAATCCCATCCAATCCAATTGAATTCCCCAGACGGGCAGTGAGGTCTGGTTTTTGGTATCTTCAGACCTGCCACTCGGACACATCATTGGCATCAATGTTGGCTACGAAAAGATAGTCAAGGGATCACGCCTAAACCCATGGTGAGAGTCCGCCTTTTAAACATCAGCACAATAATGTATCAACTTTAATGTGAGGTAACCAGAGTGAATCAGGGTCAAGTTGATACAATTTTGAACAATAGCCGTCTAAACATAGAAAATCTCTTCTTTATTGACCTTTTCTCAAGCTTCAAATCTTAGGCTTTTCAACACATAACAAATACTGATATTCAAAAAGTCCAAATTCTGATTTGTGCTAGAACTGGTTGCTACCATATAAACTTATGGTAAAGGTTCACACTTAAAAGAACAAGATAACAAATGAATTAATGTTTTGATATTGTATACATCCATGACTCAAGTGGTCAAAATAGTAGAATATCAGCGTTTAGATTTGTGTACCTCACCTGTTACATGCTACCAGTCAGCTTAGCCACTTTTTGACAGTAGTTATTGATGGCCTGATAAAATTTAAACCACCCTTCTCTCTCCTCACAATGTCTGTAGAGGGACGTTGCTGCCCACCAATTTTGCACTTTCATTGATGTAGATGCATCTTCTTCTTCTTCTTCTTCTTCTTCTTCTTCTTCTTCTTCTTCTTCTTCTTCTTCTTCTTCTTCTTCTTCTTCTTCTTCTTCTTCTTCTTCTTCTTCTTCTTCTTCTTCTTCTTCTTCTTTTTTTTCTTCTTCTTTTTCCCGCTAGCAATTAGATTTCATTGTTGAATATTAATTTATTATTATAATAAGAGCAGTAGTAGTAGTAGCAGCAGCAGCAGCAGCAGCAGCAGCAGCAGCAGCAGTAGCAATAGCAGTAGCAGTAGGGGCAGCAGCAGCAGTAAGTAGTGGATGTTCTACTCCAAGGCCACAGTACTCCCTAGGAGAAGAAGAAGAAGCTGAATGAGAAGAAAAAGAAAAACGGTTACTTTTTAATGCTTTGAAAGATTTAATCAACTGCCTTGAAATTAAAATTTTGTCATGAAATTACTCACTGCAAACTTTGATTTTTAGATCATAATGTATGTATTTTTCTCCAAACAGAATGACGCACATTTGATTGCCTTTTAAAATATATCCTTTGAAAAAAGACTATTCTATTGCAAGTAGTGTAATTTTCTGTTTAAAAAAGGGTATAAATTGCATCCCACCCGCATGCCTTTTCATGCTGTGAAAATTTGGAACACCATTTTACGTTGACTTAATTCAAATTTTGACTTCAAAAGTGTTACTTAAAATGGGTTTCTCTGCAGTTCCTTTCTCTTAAAACTACTTTATAGATCCGGGAACTGCTTTATCATACCTGCAATCAATACACTGAGCTATTTGTAAAGCAAACAGGGTAAATCAGGCACTTCATATTTTTTTGCATTGTTTATACTGTGATGAGAAGTATGAAAAGCACTCTGGGAGGATGAGAAAATCATACCTATCACTTCTAGAACCAGAGAAAATTTTTTTTTATTTGAGAATGAAAAAGGTCAATATAGAGTAATTTCGCAATACTTAGAGGGTTGTAGCTCAAAACCTGCACCACTTGTGCCTGATTCACCCTGATTGCCTCACTCTTCTTTCACTAGGCACCTCAAACAGATCATAGTCTACAGCAAGCGCTTCAATCACGTGATCAAATTCCGAGCCAATCGTACTATGGGGAGTCACCTTCAGCAGCTGATGCTTCCATCTGTTCCTTACAAGGAAGAAGATTTCCGGGAGATATACCTGCGTTTTGTGGACCACATGAAGGTCTACCATACCCTGTTTAGTGTGTTCTGCCATGTGCCTGGGAAAGGTTCCAATAAGGTGAGATTATTAGTATTAGTGAGCGCAGACAGAGTTCATTCGCCTTGTAGCTCTAGCCTCAAGTTCCAAATACTAAGGCAGCAACTTTTTTGGAGGGGTCTAACTAGACCTTCAGGTGATTATGGAGGTGAGAGACTACTGACTACATTCTGTCGCGCACACAAAATTTCTTTGTAAATCTGGCGCTCCCACACTGCAATTTGATAGGGACATGGTGCCGTGAAAGTGTCGACTATAATTATTTGCATGATAAGCTTTTAAAGGAAAAAAACTCATGCTAAAACTCATTGGACACCATGTTGAAAAAGCTGACAATAAATTTATTGTATACAATTTTAGAGGTAGGATATGTCATGAAAAGTAGGCTTAAAATTTAAATTAACGAAACATAATTTCACTTTATTATAAACCACAACTTGTCATTTTTCCAAAATAAGTATTGGATTTTGATATAATTTTATTTTCGATTAGAAATTTTTTTTTACCTTGACTAGTACAAACATTAATTTTCTGTTGCATAGGTGACTTCTTTCCATTGTAGAGAAAGCAGTGATCAGATGCATTTTGAATGGAACTCTGTAAAAACTCCCATTAAAAAAAAAAAGTGTGTTTAGGTTTGTAGTTTAAAAGGTATGCGTGTGTAAATTAGGTATAAAAAGTAGAATAAATGAAATTGAAATATTTTAACTTAACTTTAAATTATGAATGTTTGCGCCAATTGAGCTTAATAAAAACTTCATGAAATTGTTCTGCACATGTATGTCAAACATGTCACTTAACTTCAGTGTCAATCTTTCACCGGTATTGAAGTTATGAGTAACTAAAGTATAAATTTATAGCTTTCACTACTGCAAACAAAATTGCAAAGAAGTCTTTTTACAGCAAACATTTTTCATACAATCGTATTATACCAGGAGTGTTTTTTGTGAAGGAAAATAAATATGAAAAAAAAACACCTTAAAACTTCAGTCTATATTAAAAATGACTTTTTACAAAGTTCATGAGTCGGGTGTAATTATACTGCCATTCTTGGCTTTTCTTTTTCTTCTTTGAATGGGTATACTTATGTTGAAATGAAGGTGTTTCGAGAATGTGCTGTTTTGGGTTGTTATTTTTTCTTGGAAAATGTCTGTAGACTCGTATAATTATGTATCAATGGCACACTGACTCGATGCAATCACATCATCAGTCATTGGTTCGCAGCTCGTTAGGGTTACATGAACTTGGGGAAATGCATTACTGAGTCTGTTAAATTCACGGTCACTATCATAGTCTCTGTCCGAAATGAATGGGTTATTTGTGCATGCTTGTGTCTGTTTGATTATTGTGCGTGTAAGGTTAAAATAACGTCAGTGTCTGTTCTGTTTGTGTTAACTGTCTAGTGTAACAGATGATGTTATCCGAGATTTCACTGAGCCTGAAGCAACCTTCAAACTGCCTTATCTTGTCTTGGATGTCCAAGAACAGGCTCCAGTTGCTGACATATTTCTTAACTAATTTTTGAGGCTGACATCTAGTTTTCTGGTTATGCAGAGATCTAAGGCATGGGCCTCCTGTTCATAAAGCTTGTGGGGTGTTTCAATACGACACAGAGGAGAGTATGAAAATAGGGAGGGACGTTAGATCCAATGGTCCCCTGTGGGCTCGGCAAGTCTAGCAGTTTGCATAGAAAATCAGAGTCTGCATTCAGAAATTTGATCTTCCTACCTTGCTATTGAGGTTTCACGAGGTTTTTTATTTTATGTGCCATTCAACGATAACAAAAATCTCTTATATTGATGTGGGTGGCCTTCATGGAAGCAATAACTAAAAAATTTGAAACGCATAGAGAGCTCGATAAAGAGTGCGATCAAATGGATCGAAATTAATTTCATTGACAATCTTGATATTGTAGTGTTTTTTTTTTTGCCTATAGCAACTTTGAAATGAGAAGAATTAACATAATTTGTTTCCAGATATCAAAAGATATATTTATCTGCATAGTTATGTAATTACCACACATATTACGAAGTGTATTGAAGAAATAAAGTGTTAAAAAAAGTAAATACTTTACAAGTTGCACTTACAAAAATCCACACACACATTCTATTCTAGATTCTCAACGAATAGGCCCAGAAATTTTTTTCACTTATATAAATACAAACTGTGGCAATATCAATTAATAGTGGTTCTGTTCACTGACGATCAACAGACAATGAGATTAAATAATGTATAACTTTGTTTATTTTTGCCCACTAGCTAGGATTAAACTCGGGTAAATAAGCGTGCGTCTGGACTGAGTGACAGGTGTCCCTTGGGAAGCAATTTATGACCCTGCAGCCGGCAAAATTGCGCATTTTGTAGCGCCATGTGCATTATATCTTCACCCCAGTTACCCAATACCACATCTTCTTGGGGAACAGTTATCTTAATATTTATCTTTCTAACTATCACTCAGTCCCACAGTGCTATAGGATAATTATATTATCATAGAATAACATTTTGTTAACACACACAAAAAAAGCCACTATAAACCTGCTGTAACATCACTCTACTTCTTGGAACAACTAACCTTGTTTTATAGTATGCTATCGAAACCAGGTCGCTAGTCCCATATCATGTGTATAAAAAATTATAAACGTGCACTTCATGTCTTGGAACAACTTACCTTGTTTTAGCCGGGATATAATTATTTTGCCAATATCATAATGCTACAGGATGTGTATGAACATGCTCAAAAACCACTTTATCTCTTTAAAATATCTAACCTCACTGTATCTTCCACCATTTCTTTTTTTTTTTTTTTGTATATCAAAGAACTATGAACATACACCAAAACCTCTTTACTTCTCGTTCTTTGATAAATTAACTTGTCTTTTTGTATGATGTCTTCCGTTCAGCTCCATCGTCCCATAGCATGACATGCCTATTGTGTATAAACAAAAATTATGAACTTGCTCCAAAATCACTTTACACCTTGAATAAGTTTACTTTGTTTTATCATATACAGTGATGCCATTTTTTTTCTGAATGTAAGGATTTTTAGTAAGTAAAAAAAAGTTTGCGTATCCTTCTTCAGTAAAGGTCTATCAAGGAGTTATGCTTTGAGATTCAGTATGCTATGTCGCTTTTTTCAAAGGTTCGGTGTAAAAAAAAGATCCAGTTAGCATCACCGTATATATTATCTTCTACCAAGTTCCATATTGCCAATGAATATAGAACAAAAACTACAAAATTCACTATAAAAGAATAGTAAAATATAAAATTGACTACAAACTATAGACATGATCCAAAACCATGTTACATCTTTGAACAATGTTTTACCATAATGGTGTTTTCTGCCCAGCTCTACAGCGCCATAGCATCCCTGCTGATTGCGCTTCAACAGCATCTCTCTTCTTAGAAATGTTTAAAATTGTTTACCTTACTGTATATTCCATCAAGTTCCATAGTCCCACATCATTCACTATAAATATGCCCCAAAACATTTATTTCTAAATTAAGTTTACCTTGTTTTCATCTCCCACCCAGTCCCAGTACTATAGAATAATTACACTGCAGCAAACTTATTGTACTGTCTTAGAGTGTAATATCTCCTATCCAGTTCCAGAGCAATGAAGAATAATTAAACTTAGTTCTGCAGCGCCATAGCATCATTTTTTTGTGTATATAACAAAACAAAAACACTTTGCTTCTTGCAACAAGTAACCTTGTTTTCTCATATATCCTCTGCTCATTTCCTCAGTGCCATAAAATCTTCTGATCTAAAATTATTTAATATCTAACCTGAGCATATCTTCACCTCATTTCCACAGTATCATAGCATGTGCATGAAAATTGTCCAAAATCACTTTATCTTTTGGAACTATGTTTTATCATTTGAAATCTTCTGCAGTTTCACAGCGCCATAACATCCCTAATGATTGTGCTCCTAAACCACTTTATGTTTTGGAACAACTGACCTAACGTTTCATCGACTGATGTTTCTCACCCAGTTCCACAACGCTATATCCTCCCTGCTGATCATACTGAGCTGTATGAATGTAGCCCTGCAGGCTGCCGGCACCCCAGACTCCATCTCCCTGCACCCTGACTGGTGGGAGGAGCGCAGTTTTGCCTTTGAAGTTGTGAAGCTGGCCTTCATCACCTGCTGCACCACTCTGTCTGTCAAAAGCGTTTACTCTCTGTGAGTATAGAAATGTATCCAAAAAGGAATCAAGAGCACAACACTTAAGAGTACACCTACTCAGTTGCTAAGGACCTAACAGTAGATGCATGTGCGCAAGTAATAAGAGTAATTTAATAATAAAGACAACTTAGCAACTGAGGGACACAATAAATCAAACACAACTAGAGTTAGAAAAATACATGTACACATTTCGCCTTTAATGGCTTCATCAGTAATAAAAGCAAAAGTAGAAAGTACAGTCTATAAAATCTCTGAGTAGGGAGGGAGGGAGGGAGGGGGAGGGACAGACAGAGATAGAGACAGAGACTGGCGTTCATCACCTGCTGCACCAGTCTGTCTGTCAAGAGAGTTTACTCTCTGTGAGTAGGGAGACAGAGAGGGAACCAGAAAGGGGGAGACAGAAAGACAGAGGGAGATAGGGAGAAGGAGAATGTACTTCTTAATGTCAAAACTCTTCAAAATTCTGTCGTAATCTTTCAAAACCCATCTAAATAAAACAAACTTTGTCAAACTTTTTACGAAATCATAAAGCGTGGGCCTCAAGATCACTTAACCAGTAATTTCTGAGATATCTTAGCCATAATTTTTCTGTAGAACATGTATTGTACTACAAATCTGAACAAAATGAAAACACACAGACGCAGATCATAAATGGAATGAAACAAAATATAAACGTAGTTTTGAAAATTGACAATAATAAAACTAAATATTTCAATAAGTGTTCTGTTTACAGAAAAAATACAAAAAACAATGGCATATAGTAGTGATATCACTGAGTGAACGAGGATATTAAATTAATTCGGTACTTTTTAGAAAATGTTGATAGCCCATTAAGGTTGACAGTCAAGATATTAATTCAGCACTTTATAGGCTTTTTTGTAGAAGGGGCTCCAAGGCTGACGCTTAACAATTTTATGTGCTGCCAAGGGACGAAATTAGAGAAGTAGATTTTGACTGATTGTGGGATCCAAACTGCGGACATCCCGATCTGCAGATCAACGATCAACCACTTACTGTTGGGCCAGTAACTGTAAGTGAGACAGGAGTTCCAGCATCCCCGCACTATGTCTGTGTGGCAGCACATATAATTGTCAGACATCAGTCTTGCGACCCTGTTCACGATATAGCCAATAAGATGACAATACTTTTGTATTGTTTTGTAAAAATGTTCATCAGATTTAGTCTGATTTTGACAGATGTCATTTCAAATAGATGGTTTTCGACGGGTTCCGAACTTTAAGTAGTACAGAGTTTCGACGGGTTTCGACAGATTTCACAGAATTTCGACTTTAAAAAGTACTGGATTTTTCATTACTTTAGCTGAAAGGTAATTTTTATGGATTAATAGAAAAAAGGTAATTTTAACATTGGTTGTTGTTGTTTTTTTTATTTATTTATTTATTCATTCAGTTTCTTGTTTTGGGAAATCACATGAAAAAAAAACACTAACAATGATATGAACATTTATTTTATTTATTTTTTTTGTACCACTTCATGCAGACACTGACTTCCTTCCATTTCACAGACAAAATATGAACAGCACAATTTCTTACATATGATTTTCACTTTATCGTTAGTTTTATATTTGTTTTTTTTCTCATTTTCCTCCTTCACTCTCTCGATCTCAAAAACATCTACAACAGAGTATTCCGCAAGCAGCTTCGTGTGATGTGGTACCACAAACCGCTGCCATGGAAAGAAGATCAGGTTTCCATACTGTTACTTTATTAGAAATTACAGCCCACATTTGATACATGGTGGGGTCTGGAATTAAGGATGTATTACTATAAGATTTCATTAGTGAGGCAACCAGGGTATTAATGCACAAGTCGCTGATATATTTTAGTTTGATCCCCCTAAACAAAGAAAAAACTACTCGATATTGACCTATTCAATATTCGAGCATAATGAAATATCTCTTTCGAGAAATAATAGTTTTTCAACATCTTTAAGTGCATTTGATGCTAGAAGATAACCCAAAAAGTTGAAATTATGACTTCTTCCAGATACCAAAGAAAGCAAAGGTCACTCAATCAAGTCGCAAGGTCATGCTGTCTTGTTTCTGGGACTGTGAGGGCATCATAATGACTGACTACATGGAAAAGGGGAAAACAATCACTGGAGAGTATTATTCAGGGTTGCTAAAAAGACTGAGATCTGAATTAGTAAGAAGAAGACGGGGAAAGCTTCGAAACGGAGTCCTGCTTTTGCATGATAACGCTCCTGCTCATCGAGCACGACAAGCCGTTGAGACAGCTGATCAGTGTGGCTATGAAATTCTTCCCCATCCACCATATTCACCGGATTTAGCTCCATCAGACTTCTGTCTGTTCCCAAACCTTAAGAAATCCATAAAAGGGCGCCGTTTTGAAGACATTGAAGATGCGATTTCTGCTGTGGAAGAGTGGTTTCAAGCGCAAAATGACACGTTTTACTCTCAAGGACATTTGAAGGTCAAGGACAGGTGGCAGAAATGTGTAACTATGCAGGGTGACTATGTAGAGAAATAAATGTAAGTGTGCCAAATTTTAAGTCTCTGGGTTTATTCCTTCATTGTCATGCTAAGAACATAGTGAACACCCCTCGTAGTAAGCTCACCAAGCAATAGCGCCTGCAGATAAGTGCCATACTAAAAAGTGTGCCACCAAGTCTAGTCTTTGAAAGAAAATATAAAGCACTCAGACAGAAAACTTAAATTTATGATTTTTAACTTTTTATCAATTCTAACAAATTCCCCACAATAGTGTGCACACAAAGATAGGCCTTGAATCATGTGAAGGAAAAAGGCTGACTATTACTGTATTTCAGGAATCCTTTCTGGGAAGACATTTTTCTCAAACATGGCTGGCCAGCAAGGGTGCCCTGGAAACGGAAGAGGAAGTTCATACCAGGGAGTTTTACCGCAAGTTGTACTTCCCCTCCTGGAATAGGAGGCGATCAAGCCAGGGCACTGAAGACTCTGAGAACTCTAGAAGTACTACAGCCAGCGAGAAACCCCAAGAGCTAGATGCTCGTAGCCGTCTAAGGAACAGAAGAAAATCTTCAATGTATTCCGTCACAAATACCCGACCTCAAGGTAAATTCTGCTATTTTATAGAGTAAGCTGGGTTTGGAGAAAAAGTTATAACATATTCACCATTCAACCAGGCACAAGCTGGAGTGAATGTTTTTGTTAACTAAAGAAAGTGGTGTGGTAAAACTGGTACATAATCATGCAAAAAATGATAATAGGAGGCTTTGTTTCGAGAACTAAAAATTGTTCCATCAAAAAGGATGAGATTTGTATACATGATAAAAGATAAATTTGTGAGATGCTAGTCATAAGAACTGTGCAAAATATAGACTTTTTTTTTTAAATTTAAATTTTCTTTTTTTGTGTGAATTGTAACAGTAACGGGATACATAGAGTAGATACAAGCGACTGTTGTATATCAAATAGTCGTTACTAATAGCAACAAAATTATTGATAACAGCACCTCTTATAAAGTTAATAATAATGAACGAAATATGGACTAAACAAGGTCCCTCGAGGTGCCTTTGGTTAGGGCTTCAGCATTGCAGTGGGTGTCATGAGAAGGGTTGTCTTCCTTTGCTGTAGTTTGCAGGCCTAAGTCAGCAAGTCCAATGCTATCTGTGTTGTGTACTAGTGGTTTTTGAGTGCTATGTGTGAATTGTGCTAGTGGTATGGAATGCTCTGTGTCGACTTGGGTAAAGTCATCACTTCCCGTCTTGCCGTTGTGCTGCTGTCTGTGGCTGGAGCGGTGGTTGCCAACCTTGCCAGGCGTAGGTAGTTCTCTCAGGTGTTGGCGGTTTCTGAGAAGCTGTTGTCCTCTGTCTGTAAGCACGATGTAGCTTTTCGGTTCTTTGACGACTGTGGCTGGTGACCAGATGTTGGTTGTTGTGCTCTATTTCAGGTTTTAGTAAGCTCACCAAGCAATAGCGCCTGCAGATAAGTGCCATACTAAAAAGTGTGCCACCAAGTCTAGTCTTTGAAAGAAAATATAAAGCACTCAGACAGAAAACTTAAATTTATGATTTTTAACTTTTTATCAATTCTAACAAATTCCCCACAATAGTGTGCACACAAAGATAGGCCTTGAATCATGTGAAGGAAAAAGGCTGACTATTACTGTATTTCAGGAATCCTTTCTGGGAAGACATTTTTCTCAAACATGGCTGGCCAGCAAGGGTGCCCTGGAAACGGAAGAGGAAGTTCATACCAGGGAGTTTTACCGCAAGTTGTACTTCCCCTCCTGGAATAGGAGGCGATCAAGCCAGGGCACTGAAGACTCTGAGAACTCTAGAAGTACTACAGCCAGCGAGAAACCCCAAGAGCTAGATGCTCGTAGCCGTCTAAGGAACAGAAGAAAATCTTCAATGTATTCCGTCACAAATACCCGACCTCAAGGTAAATTCTGCTATTTTATAGAGTAAGCTGGGTTTGGAGAAAAAGTTATAACATATTCACCATTCAACCAGGCACAAGCTGGAGTGAATGTTTTTGTTAACTAAAGAAAGTGGTGTGGTAAAACTGGTACATAATCATGCAAAAAATGATAATAGGAGGCTTTGTTTCCAGAACTAAAAATTGTTCCATCAAAAAGATGTGGCCACCACTAGGTCAAATGAGCTATTGACGCTTCTTGGCCTTGAGGACCTGAACCTCATTCTGAAGGAGAGAAGACTCCGGTGGTATGGCCACGTGGAACGGTCAAGCGGAGCTATCAAGACAGCATTGGACATGCAAGTAACAGGAAGTCGTGGAAAAGGGAGACCCAGAATGACATGGAAGCAGGTGACAGAGAGGGATCGAAAAGACTGGAAACTCTCAACAACTGACAAAAAAGAAAAAAACACCTGGAGATCTGGTGTGAGATCAGCCATGCGTGCAGCAAGCCAGCTACCTGGAAGGGGGTCCACTGATGTGGATGTTGCCCCAGTACCTGCACGTTAATCAAAATACCGATGATGATGATGATGATGATGATGAAAAAGATGAGATTTGTATACATGATAAAAGATAAATTTGTGAGATGCTAGTCTTAAGAACTGTGCAAAAATTAATATAGACTTTTTTTATTTAATTTTAATTTTCTTTTTTTGTGTGAATTGTAACAGTAACGGGATACATAGAGTAGATACAAGCGACTGTTGTATATCAAAAAGGATGAGATTTGTATACATGATAAAAGATAAATTTGTGAGATGCTAGTCTTAAGAACTGTGCAAAAATTAATATAGACTTTTTTATTTAATTTTAATTTTCTTTTTTTGTGTGAATTATAACAGTAACAGGATACATAGAGTAGATACAAGCGACTGTTGTATATAAAATAGTCATTACATAATAGCAACAAAATTATTGATAACAGAACCTCTTATAAAGTTAATAATAATGAACGAGATATGGACTAAACAAGGTCCCTCGAGGTGCCTTTGGTTAGGGCTTCAGCATTGCAGTGGGTGTCATGAGAAGGGTTGTCTTCCTTTGCTGTAGTTTGCAGGCCTAAGTCAGCAAGTCCAATGCTATCTGTGTTGTGTACTAGTGGTTTTTGAGTGCAATGTGTGAATTGTGCTAGTGGTATGGAATGCTCTGTGTCGAAGTGGTATGGAATGCTCTGTGACAACTTGGGTAAAGTCATCACTTCCCGTCTTGCCGTTGTGCTGCTGTCTGTGGCTGGAGCGGTGGTTGCCAACCTTGCCAGGCGTAGGTAGTTCTCTCAGGTGTTGGCGGTTTCTGAGAAGCTGTTGTCCTCTGTCTGTAAGCACGATGTAGCTTTTCGGTTCTTTGACGACTGTGGCTGGTGACCAGATGTTGGTTGTTGCAGTTCGATAGTGTTCTTAGGGGAGGGTTTATTTGTGATGTTGCCACATTTTTTGGATCTGGATGTGCACCATTTGAGTCCCAAATCAGTCCGAAAAATTCTATTTGGTCCTTCTTGATGTGACACTTGTCTTTGTTTAACACCAGACCTCTATCTTTGCAAACTTTCATTAAGGTATGGAGGTTCTTGTCGTGTTCTTCTTCTGTTTTGACGTATACACTTACATCGTCTGAGATCCTCAAAGCTTCTGGACATTTTTCTAGGATTTCATACATTTTTGTTGTTGAAATATATCTTAAGAGACTAAGTCCAAATGGTAGTCTGAAGAATTTATAGCGTCCATATGAAAAGGCTAATGTTGTAAGCAGACTTGATTCTTCCTCTAGGTGTATGGCCCAATATCTGTGTTGCACATCCATTTTAGACAAAAATATTGCGCCAGAGAGTTTGTGAGATATTTCTTCTAATGTCGGCTTCTAGTGGTATGTTTTCTTGATGGCTTTGTTCAGGTCTTTGTCATCGAGACAAAAACTAAGCTTTCCGTTCTACTTTCTACTGACTGCTACGGAGTCGATCCGATCAGTTGGCATATGCACTTTATCGATGACACCTAGGGCTTCTATTCTGTCAAGTTCATTCTTTAACTCCTTGTGGAGGTGAACTGGGTACTTCCTGGGTGCATGAACTACTGGCATTACATTGTATTTGAGGGTGATATGAAATTTACCAGCATAGTTTCTTATGCCATCAAACTGCTCTGGGTGCGCTTGTTGAAGGTCCTTTATAGATGTAACTTTAAGTCCTGGGCTGTCTGCTTTGACCTGACAGTTTATCATTACCAGGCCTAGGGCTGTACATGATTCTAATCCTAAAATGTTTGGGCCAACTGATTCGCAGACATAGAACATTGTGTCAGTCCACTGTTTTGTGTCTTTGTCATAGAGTTTCAGTGTTATTTCTCCAACATTCTTTATTGAACTGCCATTATATGCCGTTAGCCTCGTCTTTGTGGGCTACTTTATTTTTCTTTTCTGTAGTGTGCTAACAGGTTCTGCATACAGCTGTTGAAGCGAACGAACAGTCAAAATATTTCCATTGGCACCAGTGTCCACCTTTACAGTCATCATTACTTTCTTTTTTCTGTAGTTGTGGTGCTTGGATCTGAAGTTGAGTGATTATTTCATCTCGTTTGTCCGCTCATCTGTTTATAGTGCTGATTTGTAAATCACACTCATCATCTTGTTCGTCTTGAACCTCATGCATGCGCCTTGTTTTCCCTGGGTTAAAAACTTTCCTGGGTTTGCCCCTATGGTGGGCGGTGTCTTGTTTTTGTGTTGTACCAGAGGAATGGCATAATTTTGCCCCGTGGCCTTTTTTCCCACATTTGTTGCAAATGGATGTATAGGCAGCGCAATATCTTGTGTGACGTCCCACATTTACTGCAGCTTCCCCAATTTTTTTTTTTTTGAAGCCTCAACGACTCTAAGGTCTGTAGCTTGATTATATTGATTCAGGTTTTTGTTGCTGACCTCGTAACTTTTTGTAGGTTGATAGCCATTTGCAAAGTCAGATCCTTGCCTTTACTTATCAACTTCTTCTTTTGCTTCGTCCAGAGAATGCCTTTTATGAGTTGTTCTGTGAATCTCTCATTGGCTTCATCGACAGAAAAACTGCATTTCGATGCTTTTTTTTTTTAAGTTTCACAACAGAATGATCCACAGTGTGTCCAGGCTGCTGGCTTAAGTTAGTTAACTCCAGCCTCTGTACCCAGTTGTTTGGTTTTTCAATGAGATGGTTTTCGAACAGGTTCCAGAGGTCGGCAGGATCTTTTTTGGTTTCCTCCGTGAGGTTTGCTGCCTGGATAACTTCTCTGCCTTTAGTTCCAGTGGAGAGAAAAACAGTGACACTTGTTAATTGACAGCCGTTTACCGTCGACCAAAAATGAAGGCCAGTATTTTGAGCTGTGAGCAGTAATCAGCTATCCAAAGTTAACAAAGTCTACGTGTAGAGATGCTGAAAAAAGCATAAGAAACAATTTCATGAAAGAAATGTTCATATTTGAATCATTTGACACCCACACCCACACACAACAATGAAGAAAGCGTGCGATTTCCACCCCAGCACACTTTCACCCGTCCATGCCGTATCTGTGTTGTGTTTGAAGTCAATACACTTTGGATTGTGGTGCCATTTATTTTATTATAATTATTTTTACACACAAATCTAAAGCATTATAAAACCCAAGACGGACACAGACCAAACAACAAAGCTTGTAGTTGCTGTATAAAAAAGACCATTTCTATATGACAAAACGTATTGATTACAGCGTTGATTTATTTGATGGATCCAGTAGCGTCGTCTATTTTTTTCTTTTTGAGTGCAGCCATTTTAGTATCATCTATTGAAGAATTTTTTCATTCACATCCATCTCCTATAACTGAAACAAACAAAATGAGACGATGCTTCTAGACAGTAATAACACACACACTGGGAATTTTTCTCGTCAGGTGATTTTGTCGCTCACTTGATAGACGTTCGGAGGGAAGGTGCGACTATTACTCTGTTTCTATCAGCTCGCCCTTTTTTCTGCACAGTTTTATGTCGCTGGTTTGTAGGGAAGGTGCAATCACCACTGTGTTAACCCCAGTCCAACAATGGTAGCGGGATCTGAGATGCCATGACGTCTAGTGCTAGATCTGTTTTAATTGGCTTATGAAAGATTCATAAACAGATATCGGTTCCTTTATGTACCAATAATGCAGTTTAGATTGTCTAGATTAGATTTTAGAATATATAATCTGATCTGTCTTTATCAAGGTCTGCTCGCCAAGATGGGATTTTTCCGCTAGATCTGTTAGATCTAAACTTTTCGATCTATAGCCAATTTATACGCGTTTTTCTGTTAATTAAGTTTAAAGTAAGATAAACTAATTTACCAGCTGCTACTATCTAATTTCAATTGTTGGATTAAGTATTTAACTTTCAATCACAACATTCATTCAAATAGATCTAGATAGACTTGACAAGACAAGATGAAACAATGTGAAGTTTTTATTCAAAACTGATGGAAAAGGAAAGAGTCCATCCTTTGTTTTAGTATAATAAGTAAAATTACTCTTGATGTAAAATAATATACTAATCAAAATGTGTAATAACAATCTTTGTAAGTGTCTTTGAATAAGTGTCTTTGCTTCCCATGTCACTATTATTATTATTACTATTATTATTATTATTATTGTTATTATTATTATTATTATTATTATTATTATTATTATTGCAATAAGAACTTCACTTTCATTATAAATAAATGAGTTTCCCTTGACAATCCACTTCCCCACCTCTATCCACACCATGCCAGGTGCGGGGAGATCATCAGAGAATGCGACCCCAGTGTTCTCCAGACACACGCTGAAGAAGGACAGGGCAGGCTCGTTTAGTTACCAGCACCAACTCTCAGAGGGTTTCACTGACCAGCCTAGAGAAGAGTGAGCGCTAGCTAGGAACACTTTATGCATGCATGGCTTCTCTTACACATTTTAAGCTATGGGTTAAAATGACTTGAACTGCCAGCACTTGTCAGAAAAATTCAGCTTCTTAGCTTCATTCCCTATTAGCGTCATTACCTTAGTTCAATTTTTTAAATATATTTTTAGAACCATTCATATTTATAGTTTTTACATAATAATGCTGTATGTAACTACTGAGATCCAATAATTTGATTTTGTACCTTAATTACTGCTGGCTTTCCACTCTCTTCTCTGATGAGAGAAGTCTGTGGTATATGTATGCTTTTTACTGTTACAAATTTTAAAGGTGTATTGTAGAATTACATAGGACCGTTTGTGTATTGTTTCGAATGTATCAGCCTTTTTCTAATTTTACTCTCCCCATGTTACGAAAACCCTTGCAATGATAATGATTTTGTTTTGTCCAAATGGGAAATGAAAACAAAATAGAAACCTTCAATCCCACTTGACATAACTAATGCATTAAAAAATGCCTTACAGTATGTACATAGCTTGATTGATAGGCAATGAAATGATTAATACAGTATCTATGGTTCTAACCCCAGTGGCTGCTTATGTTTTCTTTGGCTTAGCAGAAGGCTACTGTCAACATACTATATGAATGTGCGAGCACTGTAAAGCTAGTCCATACTTCCTTTTTCTAACTACCTACTGCATTGACCTCATGGTGGGGATAGACTTAGCCATGTAAGAGAAAATAAGCTGATTAACTATACAAATATTAATGCACCTATCAGAAACTGTTACTTCTTCTTCAGTTTTAGTGATTGACAATTCATTTGACTTTTTTTCATTCAGATCAGGCAAAGCAGTGACTTTCATGAGCAAAGAGGATATAAGGTAAGCATTTTACAATAGTGTAACAGTCTCTCTTGTTCAGGGAAAATATTAACACCGGTACTGAGATTAGGAATGGGAATTTTACCAGAAATGACAAGCTAAGATGACCATGGTGCATTAATTGTTTCATTGATCCAGCTTAAGTTTTGTCTCCATTTGAATTATCTCCGTGACTACATCTCTGTTTAGTTTGTAAGTCTAAATCACATGTAAACTCATTGAAAAACATTTTTTTTTGCCAACACAATGAAGTTACCTTCATGAAATCAGTCTTTCCTCATAGAAAAGTGCATCAACTGTTGAGTTCCAGTTTTGGCCTCCTCTGATCAGAAACATATATATAATAACCACGCTTTAAATGTGTTGATGTGAAATTTATTAAGGCGAATTGCATTAATACATTAGTTTCAAATCAACAGAAAATTATTACTGCATATGGATACCAGTTTTTCGACTAGAGTCAAGAAAGAGTTTGTTTTTTGCAAAGCTTCCAACATCAGCATTATCTAGGCTATACTGTGTACAGGTCCCAAGACCACACAGAGACAGTGCGGGATGCCATGACTCTTGTCTCAACCTCTCACATTATGCTGACACGGACCCAATCAATAAGGGATGAAATCAAACAAATACATTTTTGACTGAAAGTAGGTTTCAAACCAGGGAGCTAATAGTAAACCAACGCTTTACCAGTTGCGCCAGTTTTGCTCTCTCCTCCCTTCCGGTACAACGAGGATTTTCAATTTTATACCTCTAAAAGAGACAGTGGACATGAAAAGTGCTGTTCGATTTAATTCTTTGATTTTATTGAAAACGAAGGGTATTTAAACTAAATCAATAACCAAACTTTGGAAAATAAAAATAATGCTAATGCAAAAAGGTGGAATTCCCAACAGTGTGGCAATTAAAAATGATACTTATATGACATTGCCAATCTGAATAGAGACAAAAATATAAGATACTTTTGTTAAGTTGCTAGTCTTTCTATTTTCTTTTTATAAAAAAAAAAATTCATTAGTAGCTTTGAAATATATCTTGATCTATAATATTACATTGATCCACCTTTACTCTATAAGTGGAAAGCCAAAAATTATAAGAAAGACAAAAGGAGGTAGCTGGTTGTCTGGGAGGGGTAAAACCATTCTTAAAAAGACTTATTTTTATGCATGACTTAAGTAGGAGTCACGCTGTCCTTGCACTGTATCTGTGTAGCAGCAAGTAAAAATGAACTAGCTTGCAGTGAAAAAAATATTTAAAAATATGACATTTTGTTTATTTGTTTGTTGTTTTTTTTGCCCTTTTTTTTTTTTTTTTTTTTTTTTTTTTTTTTTTTTCCCCTTTTTTTTTTTTTTTTTTAACAGTCAATTATTATGCTTTTCCACCTCTCCTAGGAAGTTCAGTGTGAAAGGAGACCGTTCCTCTATGAAACCTACCCCGTAAGTTATTGTCAATTCATTTTATCTTCCCCCTCTCTCTATCTTTCTCTCTTTCTCCATCTCAATTTCTCTCTTTTTTTTTTCTTTCCCTTTCTTCCTTTCTTTCCCTATCTTTCTCTCTAACTCTGTATCCATCTGTTTGCCTGTGTCCTCTCTTTCTGTCCAGTCTCTCTCTTTGCCTGTCTCTGATTTTATTGTTGGTCGATCAATCTATTTATGTATAGTATTATTTTTGCTCTCTATTATTATACAACATATCCTCTTCTTCTCTTTCTCCCATTATCTTTTTCATGCTCAGTGTCTTTCTCTTTCTCTCTCTCTTTCTCTCTCTCTCTCTCTCTCTCTCTCTCTCCTTCTCTCCTCTGTCTCTCTCTCTCCCTCCCTGTCTCTCTGTGTCTGTCTCTTTGTCTCCCTGTCTGTCTCTCTCTCACTCTGTCTCCCACTCTCTTTCACTCTCTCTCTGTTATTCTCTTCCTCCCAGTCCCTCTATGTCTGCCACTCGCCTCTTTTTATCTTTCTGTCTGTTTCTCTGTCTACCTGTCTCTCTGTGTCTGTCTCTCTGTCTCTCTGTCTGTCTCTCTCTCTCACTCTGTCTCTCTCTGTCTGTTTCTCTGTCTGCTCTCTCACTCTGTCTGTCTGTCTGTCTGTCTGTCTGTCTGTCTGTCTGTCTCTCTCTCTCTCTCTCTCTCTCTCTCTCTCTCTCTCTCTCTCTCTCTCTCTCTCTCTCTCTCTCTCTCTCTCTTCCTCTCTCTCTCTCTCTCTCTCTCTCTCTCTCTCTCTCTCTTTCACTCTCACCCTTTTCATCCCAGTTGAAGGGAACATATATTGCAAAAACATTTTTACAAAATTCCTCCTCACCCTCCTATTTTTTATTAACAAATAATACAGAATTATAATAGCCTTCAGTTCTGAAGATCCTGGACCTTGATTGGTTGCAAATCTAGGCAGGAGTTAAGCACTACAGACTAACACAAGCAAACTATTTATTAATATCAGAGACCCTAGATTTAGCAAGACTTTTTGCGGTGAGGATTTTACATTTCTCTTTAAAACTCAGAAAAAAATTTTGAAGATTGTCTACCACCATTATTTCAATAAAGAAATACAATGGGCACACGTTACACTTACTCCCCATAACAATAGCACTCAAGCTCTTTTGCAAAATGTGAGAGAGAAAACAGAGAGACAGAAAAAGATAGATAGATAACCAATAATTTACAGGAACGCCCACCATCGCCCGCTGGTCTTTTTTATGGGAGCGCCTGCTAAGAAAGAAGTTTTTGCGTACACCTTTTGTGTACGGATTAGCAGCTATAAATTTACAAATTACATATCTCAATGAAAAAATCTACTTTTGACAGCTGTTAACCGCTTTAGCAAACATAATGTGATTGCCGAGTTATAATTTTTACAAAAATACCAATCAGGTATCTACCCTTCCAAGAGAAGTAAAGGCATCTGAGATTAGATTTGCTTGTCATGCACATTGAAAGTGTGGATTAAACGTCTGAAGTGCTGTTACTTCCATCAAAAAAGGGGTTTCCTTCGATCAATAGAAGTTGCAAAGTTCATTTTCATTTTGCAGCTCACAAAATTTCAGTCATGTCAGTAGACCATCTCGAAATATCCTTATATTATTTTATAGATCACCTTACTCAGAAAGCTAGTCCTAAAAATGAAGATGGTGAAGATAGATCAAATCCAGTAGATAGAGAAGAAGCATAAATTGAAGAAAGTGATATTGAAGTATATCCAGAAGATGCAAAGGGTGATGGAGATGACGGGAACAATGCAAACGTAGATCTAGACGTAGGTCTACTAGACTCTGATACTGAGGAGATTGCAAGCGCTCAAACAGACTATGGATTTTCCTGGTCCTCACAGCTTCAGTTTTTTTCTAACCCAATGCCTCTTACCATGAGTCTGTCTCATTTATGCCCAATTTTTAAGCTAAGGGAAGAAACTTACTTTACAAAAGTAAATTCCACTACCACCCTTTCTTCTAAATATTATTTTAAAAAATATGTTTATGCAGACACATTCTCTTTTATTTTATATATGAAATGCATGCTTACAAGTACAGTAATTTTTTTTTTAATAATAACATGAAAAATTTAACAAAAGCACACCTTATTCATAACTTTAAATTTTATCTTCATATATTTTTTTCAGACCCTATATTTTAGATCTGATGACCAGTAGAGGTTTAGATCTGGCATTGAATGTATGCCAAACATGTATGTGCTTATCAATATCTTGTAAAGTGCAAGTTTGAGACTTTGGGCTCTGTTCGGCCCGAACTGATTCGGCTTTGCCAAGCTTAAAGATTAGTTTGATCAGCCATCAGCTCCTAGAAGGATGCGGAAGTAAGGATCAAAACCTTCCAAAGGACTTGAAATAGTGTCAAAGTCTATGACAGTCCCAGTAAATGATGAACATTGACCTTCATTGTTCAAAGTCGCAGTCCATACGTTAGTGACTGCTGGTTGTGGCCCAGTGTCTTCATTTTCACTGCCAGATAAATCTAATTCTGGCCCTCTCTCTGTCTCAGCATCAACATCAATAACAGATTCTACATCTGAATCAACCCTAATGTTTCCAGTTTCACAAAGGCAATCTTTTAAAATTTCAGTAGAAAATGGTAGAGAGAAAAGTAAAAATTGCCCAATCTTCAAAAAATTGTTAACAATGCCTTAATATAATAGATCAAATCAAAAGCTGTAAACTGCTAGTTTCAGTTTCAACATCGCTCTACATAAGGGTGCTGTTGCTATGATTAAGCTTTTATGTTTTCCGGCTTAAGAGAGCTTCCAAACAATCATGACTTCCCGGTTACACAGTAGGCACTTTCAGTAGGCGCATGAACATGATTGGGGTAGAATGTTGGCAGGTGCATTTGGGCGCATGAAGAAGTTCTGGGTTAATTGCTGTGAATAATTTGTCCCCAATTAGTCAAATGGACACACAAAAATTCACCAGATAACACAAAAATTCACAAAATAAATCTTGTAGTGCAAGGAAAAATGCTTTTTTGCCATTTTTTTCCCCCAAATATTTCTTATACCATAAATGTGTCGCGTTGTATATGGTTAGAAAATTAGGAATTGCATCCAATCTTCTTTCTAAATCAATTTTTTTCATATTCTTTCTTTCGAGAAAAGCATGGCAACAATTTTAAAAACATCAGTATTTAGAAAAATTATGTTGTGCCCCTTACATCAGTAAATTACCATTGTGAAGTATATTAACTAGTCAGTAAATTAAGGGTTAAAGTCTATGTACATATCATGACCTGGCTAAATTGTTGTCATGTTTATGTTAAACTTTGCAAAGTTGAGAAATAGATATGGCCTTTTTTTAACCATGAATGATTAAGTAAATATATCATTCATTTTGTCGTTTTTCTCATACCAGACCTCCAGACAGAAACGAGAATCGAGAAGTTTACGAGACTTACGACGAAGACCAAAGACAAGTTTGTAAACCATCTAGTGCAACTTCGTCTTTGAGCAGAATCAATTTTCAATCAACTTCGAAGTCCTCATTTTACAACATTGATTTGGGCCAGGATATATCACCATCTGCCCCATCAAACCAAAAGCCTTTTGCGAGCCAACCACAGAAATCTCAAATACTCAGCATTAAATCCCGCCCATCAGGATCTTACAAGCGAATGAATCAATTCTCTCAAAGAAGACATTCTGTGTTGCATATTATGAGAGCCAAAGTTAATGATCTACCTCAATCGGACCAACAGTTCACAAGTTTCAGGCAATCATATTTTGAATATTCTCACATGCTTGGCTTGTACTCAGAGAGATATCAATCTCAAGACATATCAACTGACATAAATTTTTGGTTTTTGAGAAATGCCAGAGGACAAGAACACTTTTCTGAAAGATGGAATCCATCAAGCTTGGGTGCTATAGATAACCTTGTCCCAAATTCTCAAAGACCCCACGTTAAATTTGAAAGCAGTGAACAGTCGCCTTGTAGGGAAATGAAGACAGAACAGTTTGGTTCTTCTGAAGGAATCTTTTTAAGTGATGAAAACTCTTTTGGAATGTCTACTTCCTTTGATACAAGAAATTCAGGACCATCTACTGCTAGAGGCGAAAAGGTTTCTCAAACTGGTGCACTAAAGAATAACTATCACCATTTTGATAAAAAAAAATGTCATGCCTTGTCCAGCACAGCGGGGAGCGCAGGGTCATATCTGCGCATAATGAAGAAAGTTATTAGCATGCCCTTTGCACGTCTCCGGAAACACCTGAGACACAAACATGGTCACCACAGGGACCATACCAACCTCAACCCTATCTGTCTGGATGAGACGGACTTCCAGAGTGTGTCAGTGTCCAGTGCTAGCTCAGAGCAGCAAGCAGAAAGCCCCCATGCTGGCAGGCGGGACATAGATCTGTGCATCTCAGGTGATGGCAATGACAGTAGCCACAGTGCCGGAAGGCAGGGCATAGATCTATCTTCCGCAGTTGGCAGTGCTGACAGAAGCTGTCATGTTGGCTTGCAGGACAATGATCTAGACACCACAAGTGAAAGTGCTGATAGAAACTGCAGATCTGATAGAAACCTCAATGCTGACATAAACAGCAATGCAAATAAAAACCGCAGTGCTCGTGGGCGGGATATAGACCAATCTACACTTGACAGCTCAGACAAAGCCCCCAGTTCTGGCAGCGCTGACATAAACCTCGGTGCATCCCGTTTATCCGCAGGCACCAGCATTGACAAACCCAACTACCAAGATGGGTTCATTCCTATCCAAGGTTTCAACGTGCTGGACGCAATAGCTGATACATTGGCTACCAATATGGGTTTTCAAATAAATGCAGAAGAGCCAGTGAGTATTATTCATTCATTCATCGAGTACCCAGTGTAGAGAAGACATAAGTGATCACGGCACAACACTTAGCTCTTCGTTCAGACAGATTTTAAAATATCTAAATTGCTCCTGTCTTTAAATAAGTTATTCTTTGTAGGCCTAATATACTAATACTGATAAAATTGATAATGAAAAGAGAAATACGCACAACTTGGCAACTAAGGGGTACAATAAAAATCACAACTAAAAGTTAGAAAGGACACATAATAAGAATATATTTGAGGGAACCAGGGTCACTCTTAGAACTATCTATAGATACTGTTTTAAAAAGCATCAATTGCAAATTGAGAGGTTGTAAATAGTGTAACTCTATCATTTCTAGAACCAGAGATATTCAGCTTGATTTCAAAATAAAAAAGATTATATTAGCAGTATTTTAAGATGTTTAGAGGGCTCTAGCTCAAAACGTATATTGGCAACTTGTGGCTCATTCTTCCTGGTTGCCTCATATGTAATAAAACTAGTTGAGAGCATGATCTTTCAAAAGTAATGTTATTTGATAAACTAATGTAAATGAGAATGATCAGGTTTAGCCTTCTGCTGACAGTAGGCTAAACCTGGATTGGACATCAAATAAGCATATTCCAAAAAGTTATGTGGGGAAACACAGTTGTTAAACAAAAAGTTTTTAAAGACTTTCAAATACTGTATATAGATTCGTTTTTATTTTGCAGGAATATATAAAATGCCTTTAAATAGTATTTTAATTGGACATGATAACATACATACAGTCTAATAGTAATCTGGGATTGGACATCCAAATGAGCTAACAGACAGGAGTGACAACACTCACTATATTTTATGTAGAAATTAATATTGCAATCCACAATTTTTGCTACACGCACAATGAGAATTGTTTTTGTCTATCCACACTTTATATTTATTTTTGTTCCAATGAAATTATTATTTGGCTGAGGTGCTGAAGAAATTGAAACTCTCTCCAAATTAAGGTTTTCAAAATATTATACAATGCGAAGTTAAAATATTGCAATTTATCATTGTTGTTGTTCATCATTTAGATAGTTAATAATTATGATACTATTATTTAAAGTGCATTATAGAACGTCTAATAATAGTATCCCACACATCTCTATTACTTTCTCCCCTCCA